>SJYX01019022.1:529343-567487 GCA_006410675.1 Oreotragus oreotragus | reverse complement strand
GTCAACAAAGGTCCGTCTAGTCAAGGCCATGGTTTTTCCAGTGGTCATGTATGGATGTGAGAGTTGGACTGTGAAGAAAGCTGAGTGCCAAAGAATCAATGCTTTTGAACTGTGGTGTTGGAGAAGACTCTTGAGAGTCCCTTGGACTGCAAGGAGATCCAACCAGTCCATCCTAAAGGAGATCAGTCCTGGGTGTTCATTGGAAGGACTGATGTTGAAGCTGAAACTCCAAAACTTTGGCCACCTGATGCAAAGAGCTGACTTACTGGAAAAGACTCTGATGCTGGGAGGGAATAGGGGCAGGAGGAGAAGGGGACGACCGAGGATGAGATGGTTTAATGGCATCTCTGACTCGATGGTCACGGGTATGGGTTAACTCTAGGAGTTTGTGATGGACAGGGAGGCCTGCCGTACTGCGGTTCATGGGGTCGCAAAGAGTCGGACACAACTGAGCTGAACTTACTCAGAATAAAGTCCAAAGCGCTAAAATCACTGCAAGATTCCACACACCCTGACATAACCCTTACNGATGGTCACGGGTATGGGTTAACTCTAGGAGTTTGTGATGGACAGGGAGGCCTGCCGTACTGCGGTTCATGGGGTCGCAAAGAGTCGGACACAACTGAGCTGAACTTACTCAGAATAAAGTCCAAAGCGCTAAAATCACTGCAAGATTCCACACACCCTGACATAACCCTTACAACAATGTGCCCCATCCCCCATTACTCTTCCCTCACTTTCTCTAAGCCAAACAACTTTCCCACACTTGACACAAGGTCCTCACTCTTATATTTTCCTTTCCTTTCCTGAAATCATCTTCTCACGGGTCACACAAATCTGGCTCCACAAATTCCTTTGGATCTATGTTCAAATGTCACCTTATCAAGTGCTCAATAAAATTGCATCTTTACAACCCTGTCTTTCCAACCTTCGTTACTTCCTATTTCCCATATACCACTGTATTTTTCTCCATATATCTTATTAACATAATATTTTGCCATTTGCAACAACCTGGATGGACGTGGAGGGCACTGTGCTGAGTGAAATATGTTGGGCAGAGAAAGACAAATACTGTATGGTATCACTTACATGTGGAACCTAAAATATACAACAACTAATGCCTCACAGATACAGAGGACAACCTAGTGGGTACTCCTGGGGAGAGAGAAGCACAGAGGGGCAACATAAGGGTAGGGGAGTAAAAAGTACAGACTTATGTATAAAACATGCCACAAGCATATACTCTACAATATTTATCCAATATAGCCAATATTTTGTAGTAACTATGAGTAGAATATAACGTTTAAAAATTGTGAATCTCTATATTATACATCTGTAACTTGCAACCCCTCACTCTGAAAGAAAAGACATTCTATAGTTGATATTAAATGTATATTTACTTGACCTGTCTATTTCCATCAGAATGCAAACACTGTTTTTTCCTACGTATTATTATATCCCAGTTCTAAGAACAGTACCTTGGCCTAGTAGACAGTGACTAAATATTTTTTGAATCCATTAATTAATGTTATAGAGCTGGTAGCCTGTCTTCTTGAAATTCTAACAGATTAGTTTCTTCTAAAATTAATATACTACTCAAATAATCAAACATACTATATTCTCTCAAATTTCTTCTACTCATCTAGCTGTGTAAACATTTGGTTACTGTGTCTTTGTCACTCCCAGTGAACGTTGGAATTTTAGCCACTAATGTGGACAGAACAACAGATACTCAAATACATTGTTTTCTCAAATAAAACACAGGAATTAAAAACAAAAACCAGGTTAATGTGCAGGTTAATCATCTTACCATAAGAGGTCATGCATTCATTTATAAAAGTCTGTTTATCTGAGTGATGATGTAATTGGAAGAAAACACACAAATGAAACAGAACAGTAGCAGCAAAACCATTACTCCCAGTTCCACAGCTTCTGAGGAGTTATTCTAAACACACGAAAAATATTTCTGCTGCAATCTAATCAGGTTCTTAAAAATCTCTTTGGGTTAATGAGTACTCTCTTAACTTCTATGTTTTAGTAGGAAGCTTGGTAGGGATGGGTCTTTATTGAAGAAAATATCTCAAAAAATGATCAACTTCTGTGTATCATAAAGTGACAATAACGGGGTTGAAGGCAGCTAGAAGTGGGGGATAAAGGTCCTAAACAGAATTGGCTGAGAAGATGGCTGTAATTTGGATAAGGAAGGAAAAAGAAAAGTGGGATCTAATCAAAGAGAAATCTCCCCTTGTACATTATCAAACGTGAAAATTTAGGTTACTATCATATAAATTATAAAGTAAAGTGAGTGCTGGCATGTGAGCTAGACTAAAATCCTCCACCATCTCTCCCTAGTTTTCGTAAAACACTGTAGACTTCAGAAGTCTTGTGCTGTTTGTGCTTTGGCAAGAACAGGATAGGTGCAGTGTTCAGTCTGAGGAGAAAAGCTGTAAAGAGCATTAGGTCCAGGGAACAAGACGCGGACAGATCAGTGACCACGGACAGATCAGTGACCACAGGCAAGGGGAGCAGCTGGACGTGAGGAGAAATACACACTTCACAGAGACTCTGCAAAGAAGCTGGTTTTTCCCTCAATGTGAAGGAGATAAGAGTGAGGTTATTCAGGGTGACAAAACAAATCAAGAGGATCTGGGAACTCCCAAGCAACCTAACTTTGGCTTATACAGAAGACAGGCTTACACACTGTGTCCTCCAGTTATTCCAGTGTTTGGACTTGGAAAAATAATAAACAGACTGCATTAGCCTACTGACTCACAAATCTCCTCTTACTGAAATGCACAGTTAATTCCTTGACAGTTTGTCTTCCTCTTTCTACAAAGTATGTGGCTCTCCTTTTCAGTTTTGCCTGGACTTACAGAAAGTTCCAAGTTAAATTTTACACTGAAGCAATGAAACTGTGGGACATAATATCCACTCAATATTAGTTGAACGAGTGAAGAAGATAACAGCAAGATATTAAACTGGATCTATCGTAAATTCAAGGATCATGGCTCTGTAGGAGAAAGTACAGATGGCCTGAAAGTTTTGGATTATAAGAAGACTCAAGGAAGTAATTTCTCATAAGTAGGGATAACTGCTTCCAGAAGAGACTGAAAGGGAATACTTTAGGGTGTCTTTCAGTAATTTAATATCTAGGCTATCTCAGCCAGAATCTCTGAAAAGTGAAAGTTGCTCAGTCATGTCTGACTCTCTGCACCCCCATGGACTGTACTGTCCGTGGAATTCTCCAGGCTAGAATACTGGAGTGGTAGCCTTTCCCTTCTCCAGGGGATCCTCCCAACCCAGGGATCAAACCCAGGTCTCCCACAGTGCAGGTGGATTCTTTGCCAGCTGAGCCACAATAGAAGCCCAGTATCTCTAGCAGGTAATGTTGGCAGATCTTCTCTACTGTGAAAAATTTAAATCTCAAAGAGCCTCCTCACAAAAATAAGAGGCTGTTTTTCAAATTTTGTTTAAAAGAAACCCTTTTGTTGCTGCTTTCTTTTGCTTTTTGATTGCTCCAGTTATTTAAATTTTCTCAGTAAGATTCCATTATTTTACTCAAGAAAGCATTTGAGTGTCCAGATTATATCGCACATGCTGAAGAAAACAAGATATGCAAAGGAAAATCTACTGGCAAAGACCACTTTTATTTCACTATGCCTCTTTGTCTACTCTCTAACGGCTTTCTTCCTTGATAGAGGAGTTTAGGAATTCAGAAGAGAAACTTTCTTTTTCCTTTCTTTTTTTTGGAGGGAAAGAGTGGTTAGGGTGCATTTTTAATTGAGAAAATTAGATAGTTTTATTCTCAACTATCTATTAATTGTTCAAGATAATTTTAATACCTACCTATGGTGTTATTATTTGGGAGGACACTAATAGAGAACATTAATAATGTAAATGTACAGATAGAATCTTCTGACATTTGAAGTTCAAATACATTATATATTTTCATTTAAAAGAAATGTTAGGCTACCTAAGTGGATATGTCAGTTTTGTACAAAACAAACACGAAAAACACACCAAAAAAAACCCTCAATTAAATACACATGCCTCAATTAGATACACTTGGGAGACCAGAGGGGTTCCCACCTGGCTCAGTGGTAAAGAATCTGCCTGCCAATGCAGGAGATGTCTATTCAGTCCCTGGGTCGGGAAGATTCTCTGGAGAAGGAAATGGCAACCCAACCCAGTATTCTTGCCTGGAGAATCCCATGGACAGAGATGCTTTATGGGCTACAGTCCATAGGGTCTCAAAGAGTTAGACAAAACTGAGCATGCATGTGCAAGATACCAGAAGGGGCAGCTCTCACAAGAGGAAGAAGAAAATATTTTCTTCTTTTCTGGCAAGAACTTAACCAATAAAAAGACATGCACCCTGTGTTCTACAGCCCTCCTGACTTCCCTGTCCTCTCTAAGAAAGCATTCTTCTTCCCTTGCCATGGAGGGACCTGCGCATGGCTCAAGAAGTTTGCACACCTCAAATGGCAATTCTCCTCTGAATCCAAATCAACCCATCTTTGCTGGAGGAATAACTGATAGTCAACTTGTTTTAGGTCAACTGTTTGGCCTTCCTTAATTACTATATGTACTCTCCTTCTGTAAATGATGATTTCCAAAGGAGGCAATTTCATGACTAAAACAGTTTTCATAAATTATCATGCAGAAAAATACATCTTCCATTTTATACTATAAGTGAACAACTATTTTACCTCAAAAACATAATATCATTTCAGAAATTTTTAATGGCATCTTTAAAAGGAAAAAGTGAAAGTGAAGTCGCTCAGTCATGTCCTACTCTTTGTGACCCCATGGACTGTAGCCTATCAGGCTCCTCCATCCATGGGATTTTCCAGGCAAGAGTGCTGGAGTGGATTGCCATTAAAAGAAAGATGAAAGATTAACTCAACATTGACTGAAACCACACATTTAACAAACATAGTCGTTTGCGATGTTTTGTAAGCATAATTAAGGAGCATGTTTTGCTTTTTGAAATGTATTTATCTCCTGTCTTCATGTTTCCTAAACTAATGCCTGCAGCTACTTTTGGAAAGTAGTAATTACTCCACCAAATGGCACTTTTCCAGTGAAATCTCCTATTACCTTTCAAATCTAGTTCTTACTTTCTTCTTAGTTTCATTTCCTTTTAATTGAGTAGAATTTCCTGATATGAAAGAGACTTCACATACCACTATTACTACTACCAAATAATAATAACATTTGAAATGCTATAATATTGGCCATGTGTGTTCAAAGAAAAAAAAATGAATTTCACTTTCCACCTTGAGTGTGTACATGTGCACAGAAAATCACCTTCAACTGGTGCTGCATGAAGAACTGATTATAAGAGCAAAAAACAAGTAAACTAAACATGTAAACACAAAGAAGTGAATAATTAAAACTGCATAGGGAATTACCAGGAGATACAAACAGCAATGTGGAAAGATCCTTAAGAGTTATTCTTGAATAGTACAAGTTCAGGTTGTAAAACATTATATAAATTATGATGCCATTCAGAGAGATCACATATATACTCATATGCACATCAGTAAAGTATTTCTCTATTGGTATAGGTATCTATGCCAAAGGTTACAGTGGTCCCTTTGGAGACTGGATGGGGGTGGGCAAATGGTGGGAAGTGGGAAATTTTATAAAAATCATTTTTATGGTAATAATGACTTATAAATATATTTTAAAATAAAGTGAAAACTGCATACTTCCTCATTTTATGCCTAAGTTCCTTTCCCTCAATTTCTAAGTATTCAAAATTAAAGTGTTAAGAACGTTACTCTAATGTATATCAAAATCACAATGCGGTACCACCTCACACCAGTCAGAATGACAGTCTTCAAAAAGTCTACACATAACAAATGCCACCAAGAGTGTGTGTGGAGCAAAGGGAAACCTCCTACACTATTGGTAGGAATAAAAATTGGTGCAGCCACCGTGGAAAACAGTATGGAAACTCCTCAGAAAACTAAAATTAGAATTACCATATGATCCAGCAATCCCAGTCCTGGCATATACATGGACAAAACTATAATTCAGAAAGATGCATGCACCCCTTTGTTCATAACAGCGTTATTCACTATAGCCAAAATATGGAAACCTAAATATCCATCAACAGATGAATGGATAAAGATGTGGTGTACACACACAAACAATGGAATACTACTCAGCCATAAATAAAGAATAAAATAAGGCAATCTGCAGCAACATGAAGGCAACTAGATGTTATCACACTAACTTAAGTTAGGAAGAGAAAGACAAATACTATATATCACTTACATGTGGAATTTAAAATATAGCACAAAGAAACCTATCTACCAAACAGAAACAGACTCACAGACATAGAAATTAGATGCAGTTACCAAGGTGGGGAAGGGGAGGGAGAGCGATAGACTGGGAATTTGAGATTGGTAGATGCAAACTATTACATTTAGAAAGGATAAACAAGGTCCTACTGTATAGCACAGGTTACTGTGTCCAATCTCCTGGGATAAACCATAATGGAAAATCATTTTTAAAAGTGCGTGTGTGTAAAACTGAGTCACTTTGCTGTACAGCAGAAAGCAGTAAAATATTGTAAATCAACTATACGTCAATTTTTTTTAAAAAAGAGTATTTCTTTAGATTATGGTAACATATTGCCTATTTCCTTCCTGATAATCTTCCAAAGAAAGTGTTAACACACTAAATGATATTCACTTGCACAGCCTTATTTTCATGGTTCATTAAAAGTTACTCTGGGGGCTCCCCTGGGGGCTCAGTGGTAAAGACTCTGCCAGCTAATGCAGGAAACATGAGTTCCATTCGTGATCCGGGAAGATCCCACATGCCCCGAGGCAAACAAGCCCATGTGCTACCACTACTGACTACCGAGCATGTGCTCTAGAACCCGGGACCCCACCTCTGAGCGCATGCGCTGCAACTACTGAACCTGCGGGCCTAGAGCCCGCTCTCGGCAACCAAAGGAGCCAGGACAGTGGGAAGCCTGAGCACCGCAAATAGAGAGGGGGCCCTCTCTGCAACTAGAGAAAGCGCCTGTGCGGTAGCAAGACCCAGCACTGTCAAAAATAAATCAAGTGTCATAAAACGAGGCTTTAAAAAAGCACTCTATATTTTATTTGCATTCAATATAGGAACAAAAAGTGTGTCAGAAAAATATGTCAGGTTAGCAAACTGACTCTTCAATCTGTACATTAAGTAAAAAGCACTTTTGAAATGTTTAAATACTTCCTCAGAAAAAGTGAAGGGAGCTACCAGAGCACATGTTTCCATGTTGCAGAAAGCTCACTGTGGTTGGTTACATTGTCACTTACAGATTAGCTTTATTTTATGATTAAAAAGACTGCCATAACTTGGAAAGTGTGGACTACCCTCTCACTAACAGATGACACTGCATACCATAGTGTGCTCTATTTTTCACCTGTAAATGTCAAATTATCTCAGATACATTTATTAATAGCTGTTATTGCATGCATTCATAACTGGCACAGGACCTAAAATGTCTCTGACTTGTTAGGGAAGTGTACACGTCTGTGGGGACCTACATTTTCTATGGAAACCCATAAATCCACTTTCTTAAATATTTACTTTTTAATTGCATGGTATATTGATTTCCTCTATTAAAGCCTTTGAAATATCTGAATCTTGTCACCACAACCAATGAAGAAACATCTCTTTAGGGCTTCCCTGGTGGTTTAGACAGTCAAGAATCTGCCTGCACTGCGGAAGACCCAGGTTTGATCCCTGGGTTGGGAAGAGCCCCTGGAAAAGGGAAATGGTAACTCACTCCAATACTCTTGCCTGGAGAATTTCATGGACAGAGGAGCAGGCAGTCCATGGAGTCACCAAGAGTCGCACACAACTCAGAACCAATGAAAAAATATCTCTTTAGCTATGCTCAAACCAAAAAAAGAGAAAATGCTTTCTTAGAATCAGCATAAATTAATGAGTCCCCCAAACTCTGGTGCCTATTAAGAAAAAAGATTTAAGACCTCAAATTCCAATGTTCCCTTTTTCCAAAAAACAACTGATAAAACACCCTAAGGGGTGCACAAATGAGGTACTGATTAATTGTACTAACCAACACATTAGAATACCACAACAATGAAGTGTAAAAATCTCCAAAGTCAAAATCTATTATATCATCTATAAATGCACATTATCTTCTGGACCACAATCACAATTAGTGTGATGAGATGTTCACAACAGGAGATGTATAGAGGTTTATCCATATCATTACCAATATTGAGTATATGTTTATGGAAAGGAATAGACATGAGTATAGTAGAATTCATTTAAAAAAACTAAATGTTCACAGGATATGACTTGACTATGTTATTTTGCTCTTGGAGATGAGTTGAAAATTTTATTTCCTAAGTTTTGCATATAATTTGGGCTTCCCTGGTGGCTCAGACAGTAAAGTGTCTGCCTGCAATGCGGGAGACCCGGGTTCAATTCCTGGGTTGGGAAGATTCCCTGGAGAAGGAAATGGCAATCCACTCCAGCACTCTTGCCTGGAAAATCCCATGGATGGAGGAGCCTGATAGGCTACAGTCCATGAGGTCGCCAAGAGTCGGATACAACTGAGCGACTTCACTATAGTGACTAATATCTCCAACACTTAAGGCTTCCCTGGTGATCTAGTGGTTAAAAATCCACCTGCCAATACAGGGGACACGGGTTCAATCTCTGGTCTGAGAGGATCCTACATGCCTCTGGACTACTAGGTCCACAAGCCACAGCTACTGAAGCCTAGGCACTTTAGAGCCTGTCTCCACAAGAGAAGGTACCACAAGGAGGAGTCCGAGAATCAAAACAGAGTAGACGCTGCTCACCACAAGAGAATGCCCATGCTCAGCAAAGACCCAGCACAGCCAAAAATGAAATAAGTCAATACAATCTTTAAAAATAAACAAAACAAAATCTCTAACACTCAATTCACGGCATGATGAATTGGTACATTTCTAACGTCTTGTGGCAGAATTAGACAGTTACCACAAGAGAAGGTACCACAAGGAGGAGTCCGAGAATCAAAACAGAGTAGACGCTGCTCACCACAAGAGAATGCCCATGCTCAGCAAAGACCCAGCACAGCCAAAAATGAAATAAGTCAATACAATCTTTAAAAATAAACAAAACAAAATCTCTAACACTCAATTCACGGCATGATGAATTGGTACATTTCTAACGTCTTGTGGCAGAATTAGACAGTTGTGTACACTCTCATTCATTCTCCCCAGCCTCTGTAATGTCCCATTACCAAGTTTAAGGTGGCAACGTGCCCACCCAAGGGACTACATTCCTTACCTCCTTATGCTGGTGTGGCCAGTTGGAACAAGAACAAATATACCAAAATATTGTGTGAACACATTTTAGCAAGTTTCCTTAAGGAGAAAGGGAGCTTTTTCTTAATCCTGCTAGTTTGCATTCAGTTAGCCAGTCCATTCTAAAGGAGATCAGTCCTGGGTGTTCTTTGGAAGGAATGATGCTAAAGCTGAAACTCCAGTACTTTGGCCACCTCATGTGAAGAGTTGACTCACTAGAAAAGACTCTGATGCTGGGAGGGATTGGGGGAAGGAGGAGAAGGGGACGACAGAGGATGAGATGGCTGGATGGCATCACTGACTCGATGGACGTGAGTTTGAGTGAACTCAGGGAGTTGATGGACAGGCAGGCCTGGCATGCTGCGATTCATGGGGTCGCAAAGAGTCAGACATGACTGAGCGACTGAACTGAACTGAGACATACTTTAACCCATTGTTCTATTGTGCAACTGTATGTGTTATTTTGTTTGGGAGTAGAAATAAAACCTTTGTATGGCAGGGAAGCAGCTTTAGTCTTTTCAGGAATTAAACCCACATTTGTTACAGCAGATACATATGCTATTACTTTCATATACTTACTATTTTTACCTTTCATGATGTTTGTTTTCTGCTTTACTAGGTAAGATCTGGCTTCTAGTCCACCAGTTTTTCCTGTGCTACCCTTTTTTACCGAACCTAATTGTTTTCAGGTGGTCTGACATCCTATTTGTATGCCCCTTTTCACTGCTTTGCCCATGATTTTGCCCCCTTTACCAACTTAGTTACCCTTCAGATCTTATTCCTAGGTTTACTTCCCTCACTTAGTAAGATCCACATGAAGAGTTGACTCACTAGAAAAGACTCTGATGCTGGGAGGGATTGGGGGCAGGAGGAGAAGGGGACGACAGAGAATGAGATGGCTGGATGGCATCACTGACTCGATGGACGTGAGTTTGAGTGAACTCAGGGAGTTGATGGACAGGCAGGCCTGGCATGCTGCGATTCATGGGGTCGCAAAGAGTCAGACATGACTGAGCGACTGAACTGAACTGAGACATACTTTAACCCATTGTTCTATTGTGCAACTGTATGTGTTATTTTGTTTGGGAGTAGAAATAAAACCTTTGTATGGCAGGGAAGCAGCTTTAGTCTTTTCAGGAATTAAACCCACATTTGTTACAGCAGATACATATGCTATTACTATTTTTACCTTTCATGATGTTTGTTTTCTGCTTTACTAGGTAAGATCTGGCTTATAGTCCACCAGTTTTTCCTGTGCTACCCTTTTTTACCCAAGCTAATTGTTTTCAGGTGGTCTGACATCCTATTTGTATGCCCCTTTTCACTGCTTTGCCCATGATTTTGCTCCCTTTACCAACTTAGTTACCCTTCAGATCTTATTCCTAGGTTTACTTCCCTCACTTAGTAAGATCCACTGGATACATGGTCTGGACATATTGCATACCTTTCTGTAAAGAACTTAGTATAGTTGTACTTTTTTTGTTAACTGGTGAAATTACATGTTCCATGTATTTCTCTCCAACTAGATTTTAAATTCCATTAAAATATCATCTGCATCTTTTTTAATCTGTTTTTTCCTACTGCTCAACACAATTCATGTTGCAGAGTGAGCACTTAGTAAATAAAGATAATTTCTTATCCAATATACCTGATAATTACATGAAGTGGGGCCAGCAAGGAGAGAGGTGCATGCAAATGTAACACACCTGTACGCTAAAAGCAACTGCAAGGAAGCAGAGATTACCCACACTGACATTCTCAACTCTAAAAGTATGTATAAGTTGTACTTTTCAATGGAACTGAAGATTGTTTAATAGATTTTGCAAAATTAATACTGAATTGTGAAGACAGCAAAGCTACCCTCTTGAAGAGGATGAAAGAAGATACAATGAAAGACAAGTGAAATTACTTGGAAAGCAAACCTAACTTAAGTTGAAGAGAATAAATACATTTAATTCAAGGAAAATTTTGGACTTTTTTCTGGTCTATGCCCCATCTTCCCTAGCCTCATTCCCTTTATAAATTACTACCAGTTATCCTGCTAAACAGCACTCCTGGTTATGTCACATCTTTATAAAATCTTTTAGAGATTCTCCATAGACCACAGCAATATCACTGTGTACTGTTAAGAATACTCACAAAATGAAAAACTGTTATTTTTATTTAGTTTTATTCAATTTTTATCCATTCATTCTTAATGGATTTTATTGTCAGATATTTGGAGAGTAGCTTTCTATTTACAGTTTTAAATAATTCACAGCTCAAAGCAATCAGCATGGATTTTAAAAGACTTTGAAAGAGTCCAAGTATCTATACTTTAGTGCCTCACATTCCACAAGAACTGGCAATCTGATTCTTAGCTGGATTATTCTCATGTACAATGTCTTCATTTTCAGGAGTTGAAATCATGTGTGACAAACTAATTTTCTTCCTTATGTTACAGGATACTCTAAGTATTACCAAGAGAGATTGCAGAGAGTAAATCAATTTAAGTGTGAAGAACAATATAATGAAAATTTAGTTTCAGATCATACTTTGGGAATAAACCTAAACACCTACTCTTTTAATTGTTAAACATAATAAGTCTATGGTTGTTGGGGGTTCCAGTACAAGATGGTGATGCAGGAGTCCCAGGAGGCTCTTGGACTTATCTCTTTCAACAAACACACGGAATCTGTAGCTACATACTGAACAACTTCCTCTGAAGAAAAGCTAAAAACCAAGCAACTCATTTGCATAGGCTAATAAGAGAAAGCCCACAGTGAAGCTGGTGGGAGAGGGTAGAACACAACCTCACCATAAATGCCCCCCATAGAGCAGAGACCCACAATCTGGAGTGAACTCAATCGGGAGCTTTTCTTCCTGTGGAACAAAGGGTTTGAACTCCACATTGAGCACTTCAACTTTTAAGACCTGCAGCTGAGAAACGAGTCCCTAAAACATCTAACTTTAAAAACCCACCTCCACAAGACTACTACAAACTAAGAAACGCTTTTAAATGGTTCATTTGACTCACCTGACCAAGGGCTCAACGCCCAGGCTGCCAACCCAGAAAGTTCAGATTTAAGTGAACAAGACGCCAGCCTTGCTTGCTAATCTTAAGGCATCAGCCTGAGGGGTAGGCATCTAATTGAGTTCACATCCAGGGACCTGCTGGCTGGTGGCACTGCCTTCAACAGTCCCTCTTCCTTGCTCTGTTGCTCTGTCCAGCAGGCACCATCTTTTTTCTCTCTTTTTTTTAAGCATTGCTTTTTGGGTCCCCCGCCAACATTCTGCTTAGGTGTTTTTCCCCCAGCTGGAGCCACTTATATGCTCCGCCCCCTGCCTCCTTTTACCTGTAGCAGACACCATCTTTTTTTTTTTTTTTTAAATTCTGAGCTTTTTTCTTTTTTCACCATGGTGCCTTCTACACCCTCTCTATGTCGTCCTCCTGAAAATAAATACCTCTCAGAAGGGAGTTTAACACACATCTAGTGCCCCTGGTTTGGGGAGGGGCGGGGTAGGCTGCTGCCCAGGGGACATCCCTTAATTTCTTAGCTCTGGAGGCCAGGGAGATATATGACCCTGGGCTCAACCAGAGAACCATTTCTTGGCCAACTACCACCCTCGGGTACTGCGCAGAGACCAGAATGAAAGACCAGTCTTTCTGAGGAAAAGGCCTACTTACCTCTCCTGGAGCTTTGGCTTGAGTGGCAGGCTTCTGGTCCAAAGCACAGCTTACCGCCTAGGAAGGGCCTGGGTGGGGGCGGGTCTGTGTGAAGACAGTTATACAGGCAGTCTCTGCGCTCTCCCTCTGCCTTGCTCCAGCTCGCTGGTGTGTCTCCTAAAGGAACTTATCTCCTTGTCCAACAACGCAAGTTTTCGGCCTGGTACCAGAGAACACTTCTACATTGCCTTGGCTCTGGTGGCCAATGGGGCTTATGCTTGTGGGTCCCACGGGATTTCAATCAAGGGAAAAGGAGTTCTTAAAGGGCTACCACCCCCAGGGCACAGCAAAAGGCAACAGAAACAGATCAGTCTTTCTATGAAAGGACCCTGTTCATTCACTAACAGGTTTGCTGAGAGTCTCTCACAAAATACTCATCTAAGGGTTGAGTGTAATCCTTTCCAAAGACCTCAGAGGACCGATGCTATGTCTTCCATTCTCCAGAGCATCATAGACATATCCATAGTTAATACCTTACTGCATATTTAAAAGTAGCTAGGAGAAGGGGTCTTGCAAGTTCTCATCACAAGAAATAACTGTGTGCTGACGATGTTACCTAGACTTATTGCAGTAATTATTTTGCAATATACAGATATCAAATCATTATATTGTACACCTGAAATTAACAATTTTAACAATTATATTCCAATTAAAAAAAAGAATAATTTGTGGGAGCTGCACACTACTTACTGATGATAGCAATGATCATAAATACAGGCTCCAGCTGATGAGTTGCAAGTAAGGATGAGAACTCTGTGGGCACTCAGTAAGCCCTTGTTGATGAGAACACTGTTTTTGCTCCAGTATAATTGCCTAATCATTTTTACATACAATGATGGAAGTTCTCAGCAGACCTCTGAGTAGGACTGAGGACTCATTAGATATGATTAATGGCCTATATATATATATACATACACATAAATTATATATATATACACAAATATGTATATATATATATATATATACATAAATTATCTTCTTTTAGATCAGAATTTCAAGAAGACAATTTAGAGGACATCCTTATTGATAAAATTTTTTTTTTCCAGCAATGTCCTCAGTATTTTAAAACTAACTTCAGATAGCATAACTAGAATATTAAAAAATAACCCTTGACAAGAAAGTTCTGATGAAAAATATATCAATTCTTCTTCAGAGTTTAGGGAATAGAAAACACAATTTTATACCACAAAATATTTGAAATTTTAATATTCCAGAAGTTCTGAATTTGTATGACCAAAGAAAACTTATCTTCCAAGTAATGAAAAGCAAATCAAATGAGCAACTACAAATAATACAAACAACACATTTATTTAGAAAAATAAACTGAAAATGCTGTTTGTGTAGTACATTTCCCCATGAGGCATAGATAAATGGCTATAAAAATCTCTTATAAGTCAAATACAAATTACAAATGATTTTGTTAAGAGAACAAATAGATGTTCAACACAGATGTTTGGTGTACAGTTCACTGTATTTGACTTCTTCGCTGTTAATGATATAAAATGATCCTCACTAAAAAAAAAAAAGAAAAACAATTTTTGATCCCTTTTTCATTCATTCGACCACCCTGATGCTTTTTCATTATGATTCTGTAGTTGTTCTTTAATCTGAGACAAGTCCATTTTTTTTATAACTGATCTTTTTTTATAGAAGAATGAGAAATCAATGCCTGGAGAATTCTTAGTTTCCTTTTTGGACTCCTGCAAGAAACTGTTTGTTGTGGTCTCAAAACTCATGGGACCATCTGTGCAAATACCAGCACACATCATTACCCTGAATGGAGGTGACAGTGCAAATAGTAGAAGTGCATTGAGAGATAATCAGTAAGAACTGACCTCCCCTCTCTCAACCAGTATGGAGTGAAGGATCGAATGCAGAAATTCTTCAAGCAATTGACAACAATACTCTTACACCATTATGGCTTTGAAGGTGTACACAAGATGAAAAATGTCCTCTCTCTTTGCAAACAGCAACATTCTGTCCCTACACTGTTCATTGCGGCAATATTCCTCTGTTCAGTTTTTGTTGTTGTATGTTTCTGTTTTTGTTTTGTTTACATATTTTGAAATGCTGAGTAGTTCTAGCTATAGACACCTATTTCTATACGTTCACCTTCCCAAATGATACATCAATTTATAATTTACTGGCTTAATTATTAAATATGAATTTTGGGAGGTTCACATCTGTGGATAATTTCAATGATAAAGTGAGATGAATTTTGTTTGCTTTTTGGTTTTTCGTAGGTTTGCTTATTTAGTCTTTTTTGTTTCTTTTCTTTTTTTTTAATCTTCTTGGTAATTTCTGAGTGAAGAAATTTAAGGCTGTGGCTTTTTTTTTTTTTTTTGCCCCCAGGGCTCTGCTCATGGCTGTCAGACTAGAGGCGGATAGTCTTAAGCAGACCATATCAGTGATCATTTGTGCTCCAAGTTGAGGGGTTTGCTGCTCCAAGATGGACAGTTTTCTGGTTATTTCAAAATTAGATCTGACCTCAAGAAGTCATAATGATGAATCTGAAGTGAGAAAAATGAACTGACATGCCTCCAAATAAAGGTGTTCCTTCCAACCTGAAGGAGCTGTCAGAAAAAAGAAAACAAAAGACAAAATATCAGTTTAAATAGCAAGTATAGTTTAATAAAGCATATAAAAATTTTTTAAAATGAAGAAATAATTTGTTAGTAGTATGCAATTTAAAGTTCTTTGAATTATTAAGGATTGTACTTTAAAAGTATAATCACATTTTGAACATATATTCCATTTAAATCTTATATATAGAAACAATATTTGATAACAGTCATCAAAATTTAGTAGCAGCATGTTTATATTTCAATTAAAAGATCTTCTCTTACCTCTGACAGTTTTTAAAACTTAGGATAAATTTGTCCACTTGCACCAAGTTCTCAAAATAGTTCATAAATTTTAAGACAATAAACTTTTCAACATGCATCACCCTCAAAAAAGAGTTAATCAAGAAATCAGACCTATTAAGATAGAGCCTTCATTTTCAAATACTGTTTCAAATACCAAACAGTATTTTCCAAACATTTTGCCTAATGTAATGTTTCATTGCAATTTATATAGCCTAAATATATTCTCAAACTGCCAAAAGAAACCTTTTCTCATTATATACCACAACTGCCCAAGAACTAGCCTTTCTTTAGAATCTATGGTACTTTCAAATTAGCACCTTAAAATAACGTATATCCACATTTGTAATTAGGGAATAAATTTTTCTGAAAACACTAGAAAATAAAACCTAGCCATAATTTTCACCCTGCTCTCCTGACATCAAACAGGCTTGCTGCTGCTGCTGCTAAGTCACTTCATTCGTGTCTGACTCTGTGCGACCCCATAGATGGCAGCCCACCAGGCTCCCCCGTCCCTGGGATTCTCCAGGCAAGAACACTGGAAAATAAAACCTAGCCATAATTTTCACCCTGCCCTCCTGATATCAAACAGGCTTAGCACCACTAATGTCGAGCAAGTATGGTCTTCTCTTTACATTATGATGTAATAGAGAATATTTCTGCAATAATTTATTATACTAGATCCCAAAAGTTACTGAAATAAATCTTGGGCCATAATTGAATAGCAAATTATTAGAAATCTCAGAGACACAGAGTAATGGTTTTAAGTGTATTTTTAATCCCTTAAATCCATCTGAGAACCCCCTGTTTTAAACCTTTTCATTTGAGGGTAGGTGAGGCCCAAGTTCAAGATATTTCCTCCAATACACAGACATACATATAGACAACAGCATAAATCTTTTAGTCCTGTGAGAGACCCTTAATCATTACCATTCTATTGGATGAATTAGAATTATTTTCATTTTTACTGTTAACTACCAAGATACAGTCCCATAATGAAATAATTTAAATAATCAAAATAAAAAAATAATGCTCTCACCCAACTCTAAGATTAAAACTAAAGAAGTCACCCAACATAATTAGTAAATGTGTGTTGAGGACTTAATCTGGCTCATCATTAAAGATGTTTTATGAAAGAGAAGTCATAGAAGACAAAAGTCGTGTAGTTGTTTAAGATGATGCGAGACTGTATCAGTACAGAGGAGTGGAGAAGGCTGGACTGAATTGGCCTAACCTGTACTCAGAGCAACATGGCTTATATCTGCCTGTGTCATTTTGTATTGCCTAGAAATATAAATCCTTTATATATGTTTTTCTTTTGCTTATATAGAGGAAATTGGCATTCAAATAATTACTAGTGTATTAGCAACAGTTCTACAATAATTAAACTTTCAGTTTTACTATTAAAAGTATGCAAAATACACAAAGGTGACTTTCTACAAATATATCGGAACATAATTCATGTACTTCAGACCAAGACAAAAGTCAGTGTACCAATTATATTTTCATAGCTCTGTGGTATCGGAGAAGGCGATGGCACCCCAGTCCAGTACTCTTGCCTGGAAAATCCCATGGACGGAAGAGCCTGTTAGGCTGCAGTCCATGGGGTCGCAAAGAGTTGGACATGACTGAGTGACTTCCCTTTCACTTTTCACTTTCATGCATTGGAGAAGGAAATGGCAACCCACTCCAGTGTTCTTGCCTGGAGAATCCCAGGGAGGGGGGAGCCTGGTGGGCTGCCGTCTCTGGGGTAGCACAGAGTCGGACACGACTGAAGTGACTTAGCAGCAGCAGCAGCTCTGTGATATAGAACTCCTTAGTCGCCTATATCATTATTTATTACAACTTACTGAAACTGGTAAAACAATCTATCATTCATTCTAAAATATGTATTCACCATCCATTGTATATCAAATATGCTCTAGGAATCAGAGATACAAAAATGTAATCTCCTGCCCTCAAAAAGATTAGTACCAGAAGGTAATAGGCATAGTAAAAGAAGAATTGTACCATAAAATATATTTAAAAGAACAAATGGGAGCATGCGAGTAGAAGCCTACAGAAAAAGGTATTTGAACTGAGACTTGATGGATGGGTTGGAGATTGCAAAAGTGATACATTGCTATTTATTATGAAGTGAAAGTACTGCAGATGGAGAGAACTAACTGCATGGGCAGAGGTGCAGAGGCAGGGGAGACTGTGGTACCTTTAATATTGTATAGCACAGAAGTGGAGGGAGAAAATATGAGGCTAGCAGGGGCCAAAAATGTCTTTTTATTCTATGTGAAAATATTTAGATTTTTATCGTAAGTGTAATAGGAACGACTGGAGAATTCTGATGAGAAGAGTGGCTGGAGGAAATGTGGAGAGTACAATGCAAGGGAGGAGGGATGCATATGGCAGACGTTCACAGAGATGCAATGGCAAAGCCACCGGCTGAAAGCAACAACTAATAATTCAGTTGCAGATGCTTTTTTAGTGGCAAACTGAAGAGAGAAAAATAACTCATTCTTTCTTACTTCATTGGGACAGGGTTTCATTCATTTTCTACCAATTATGATAAGAGCAAACATTATGAAACTTTCTTTGTTCCACCAAGTTTTTCATGGAAGCAGATACTGCCTCTGAGCCCTAAGTGATCATACATTTAAAGCAGAGAATAAAATCTATTCAATAACTAGTACATGTCTAAGTCCTCAATTAGATTCTAAGATTGGGTATTAAGGAATACATTTAAGTCTTCCTGAGTTTTGAAGATGCATTGACAATATCCAGGCCTTTCACTGTATGGTATTAGATATCAATTCAATCTGTTAATCTCAGACTCAGATATTTCCTCCCACTAAAGAAATCCCCAAATAACATTTTGTGTATAATTTCCCAATTAAAAATTTTCATTAACTTTCATTATTAAGGTCTTAAAATACAAACATTTTTAAATCTCAGCATTCTCTTTTTTTATGTTTGCTTCAAATATGGAAACATGTAACATGACATCACAATTACACAAGTTAAATAAATTTACTCAGTAGTGAAATATGAAGCATAAATAACATACACCAAAAAGTTGTATAATCAATAAATTGAAGTGCTCATGGAAATGCTTTCTGATCCATTCTTCAGATTGGTGGGTTAATTGCTTCATTCTTTTTAAAATTTTTAGGCTGTGAGTCATTAAATGTCAAGTTACTTTATGTAAGTAGCATCTTAAGTGACTGAGAACATTTCTACACAGCAAGAACAACAAATTTTAAAATGTCAACAACAGCAAATAATGCTAAGGAAAAATTGAAAATATTACAAAAATTTTGTCCAAACAGAAGTGTCTCATGATTCTATATCTATGTGAAACTTGTTGTAATTTTTATGATTCTTTCTTTTATATTTCTTAAATATAAATGCACAAATTTTATATAAATATGTACTATTCTAAGATATATTTTATAAAATAAATAAGCATTTATATATAAATATATATTGTGTACACATATATATAATTTAAAATATTTTAAACTGTTGGATAATGTGTCATGTTTCATGAGTCTCCTTAATTTTAAGAAGTAGTAACTATGAAGAAATCAAAGTCATTTCAATAAAATCTGTCTTATTTCCCCCAAACTGTTAAAATGATAGCAGCAAGATAAAGTCAAATAAAAACGTATGAAGCACCTATTCTAAAGAAGATATTAGGCCAAGCATGGAAAACTGAGGATAAAAACTTAGATTTCTCTTATATCTAAACACAGATCTAAATACTTTCACATATTATTTAATCATTATATCAACCTATGAAATAGATAGCAGTGGTTTAATCACTAAGTCACAACTCCATGGACTGTAGGCCTGCTAGTCTCCTCTGCTCATGGAATTCTCTAGGTGAGAATACTAGAGTGGGTTGACATTTCCTTCTCCAAGGGATCTTCTGGACCCAGGGATTGAACCCATATCTCCTGCATTGCAGACAGATTCTTTACCGCTGAGTCAGCAGGGAAGCCCCTAATGAAGTAGATGTTCTAACCAATTTCCAAGTATGGACATTCTGGCTCTGGTGAGACTAAATCAGGGTCAGCACTACAACCTGAAGCCAAATTTGACACTATCACTATAGAGATGACTATTTGTAAAACAGAGTAGGATCCACATAGACTGAAATATTTGCTATCTGACCCTTGATAGAAAAAGCTTGTCCAGCCTGGTTGAATCCTAACTTGTTTGTTGTAGCATTACTTATGAATCTAACTTCATATTTTCCAAATGGATTGCCAACTATTTTAACGATGGTTACTGAATTATCTAAATCTTATTGTATTTTGCTATGCTATTGTTATCATTAAACAATTCACATACATACATGATGTATTTCTGGACACTAGTCATCTCCAGTATACATTTCAGGTTCAGATGTCTTTTCCTTTTAAATTTCTTTTAAAATTCTATGGGTTAGCATGGGATTTATAAACTAATTGGGACAAAATTGACATCTTTATTATAATATTAAAGTATTACTATGAGGAACTTATTGGATCATCACAACTATTTAGACTTCCATTTTAGGTTGCTCAGTACTTTGTTCTTCATAGGCATCTTTAACATTTCTTGTCAAATTTATTCCTAGATAGTATATAGCTGTTGTTTCTATTTTGATAGAATATCTTAAATCATAATTTGTGTTAATTACTGGTATGTTGAATTTTTAAATATCCTTATATCTAGCATGACATCTTTATTATAATATTAAAGTATTACTATGAGGAACTTATTGGATCATCACAACTATTTAGACTTCCATTTTAGGTTGCTCAGTACTTTGTTCTTCATAGGCATCTTTAACATTTCTTGTCAAATTTATTCCTAGATAGTATATAGCTGTTGTTTCTATTTTGATAGAATATCTTAAATCATAATTTGTGTTAATTACTGGTATGTTGAATTTTTAAATATCCTTATATCTAGCTATTTTAATTACTTTCTCTTATTGGTACTAATACATGAAGTGAAGTGAAAGTCGCTCAGTCATTTCCAGCTCTTTGCAACCCCATAGACTATACAGTCCATGGAATTCTCCAGGCCAGAATACTGGAGTGGGTAGCAGTTCCTCTCTCCTGGAGATCTTCTCAACCCAGGAATGGAACCCAGGTCTCCCACATTACAGGTGGATTCGTTACCAGCAGAGCCACCAGGGAAGCTAATAGGTTTTCACCAATTCTCTTGGATTATTAAGATAAGTAATCATATCATCTATAAATACTGTTTCATCTTTTTCTCAAAGTTTAGACCTTTTGTGGTTTTTATTTTGTCTTTTTTCATTTGTTTAGTATCTCTAGTAAAATGTTAAAACAGTGTCAGTGATAGAAGTAGTTCATAAAATTTTATTATTATGCCTATAATATGAGAAAGTCTTGACTGCTTTTTTATTTTCTTCTCTTGTCATTGTTTTTTTTTTTTTTTAATGTTTCTTGAGGCTTTTGGTCATTTATATTTTTTCTATAAAATTAACTGTTCTACCTGCACTGAAACATAGAAACCTTCTAAGTGCTTTTCCTTCTGATTCCTAAAGTTCCTCGTTTATTTTTTTCTTCCTCATCTTCAATGGCATGATAGACTGAGTAGTTGTGTGTCTCCAAAATTCCTACATTGAAACCTAATCCTCAATCTGATGTCATTTGGAGGTGTGGCCTTTTGGAGGTGACTAAATAATGAGAGCAGAACCCTCACAAATGGGATTAGTACTCTTATAGAGAAGACGATAAAGAGCTCTCACCCATTCTGTCATTTAATAAATACAGGGAGAAGTAGTAGCCAGGAATTGGGCTTTCACCAGACTCTGAACCTGCAGGTGCCTTGATCTTGGACTTCCTGGCCTCCATTTGTGAGAAATAAATGTTTGTTGTTCAAGCCACCCAGTCTAGTATTTTTGTTAACCCCAGTCCTAACATTTTAGACATCTGGCAAAAAGAATTATTTTGACATTCTTTTCAAAATAACACATACACCAGACTCTGAACCTGGAGGTGCCTTGATCTTGGACTTCCTGGCCTCCATTTGTGAGAAATAAATGTTTGTTGTTCAAGCCACCCAGTCTAGTATTTTTGTTAACCCCAGTCCTAACATTTTAGACATCTGGCAAAAAGAATTATTTTGACATTCTTTTCAAAATAACACATATTATTTTTAATCAAATATTCTTTCATAGTTTGATAATTTTTATTTTGTTTTTATCTTTATTAGTTTTTCTTACCTACTTTTCTTGAGAACATTTTATTATTCTTTTTTCAGTTTTCTGAGTTATACTATAGCTGTCATTTCAAATTTTATTGCATTGTGAGTCATAGAATAAGGCCTGTCTGGTAATTCAAATTCCTAATATTTGTGTTTTCTAATATGAATGAAGGGATGGCAAAATATTTTCTCCTTCTTTATGAAAAGAAATATGACCTTTCTAGCTTAGTTTCTAGCTTAGAGAACTTTCTAGCTAGTTTTCTGAGTTATACTATAGCTGTCATTTCAAATTTTATTGCATTGTGAGTCATAGAATAAGGCCTGTTGGGTAATTCAAATTCCTAATATTTGTGTTTTCTAATATGAATGAAGGGATGGCAAAATATTTTCTCCTTCTTTATGAAAAGAAATATGACCTTTCTAGCTTAGTTTCTAGCTTAGAGAACTTTCTAGCTTAGTTTCCATGGAAACCTATGTCAGCTGTATTATCAGGCTACATTGCTTATCATAAAAATAAGCCCATATTTGTAAACTGAATCTGTTCTGGGGGTACTGTGGATGACTATAAATACCTTGTGGAATCTGAGTGAGGTACATTTTTGAAACTGGTGATATTTTTTGCTTATGGGCTATTATAAAAGATACCGATTCCTATTTGGGACACGGGAAATGTTAGAGTAGGTCTTATCCTTACCCATGATCTCACATTTATACCTGAGCTGTCATTTCACAGTGCTGGAGAAAGACTTTAGCCCTAGACACTTGTGGGAACTGTCATGTTAAAGAATTACCTGATTGTACCCAACTGATTCACTTTGTTTATTGCAATATATCCTTCTAATGAAACTGTTGTCAAGTGTGGCCTATTAGGGTCATGCGAGACTGACTGTCCAGTTGAGCCTAAAACCAGTAGTGGATATTGTACACATGGAGGTTCTTTTTCATCCATGCATTTATAAAAATGTAATTGGCTTCAATATTCTGTGATGTATAGAAGGCTTAAGGGAAAACTGTGTTCCCCCACCCCCGGCATCTTGTCCTATAATCTGAAGATGTAACTAACACCTGAGTCCCCTCTGGATGATGCCAGAGTTGTCTTAGTCATGATACGCCTACAATAACAAAGTCTGATGCAAGTGAGAATTTTGAATGAGATTAAATAACACTCTTTCAGAAAGAATTAATAAAAATGAACAAGCCACTATACCAAAAGAAGTTGGACAGAGGTTTTTTTTTTTCTAACATGTGCAAAAAAAAAATGTTTCAAAAACCTTTTAATGATAAGAATTCTGAGGCAATCTTTTTCTCAAAAGATAGGTAAGCAATGTGTTACCTGTTTGAAAGAGAATGTAAATGAAGCATTCTAGTACATAGATAAAAAGGCCTAGGTGGACTTTAAAAAACATTATGTGCTATTTCCTCTCACTCATGTAGTATGCTCTATATTCTGCCCATGTATTGGGTCCAAGTTATAAAAAGTTTAATTGTTTTAGTTATTACACAGATACACGTATAACTTGGTCTAAAACAATTAAATTAGGAAAAGCCAGTTATGGATGTACTTCATTATCATGTTTACATTCCATTAAACATCTAGCTAGTTTGGCGTAACATTTTATTTCATGCTTCACAAACTATGAATACTGAGAAAATTACCTTGAAAATGTTTATTCTGATATGAAGAAAATCATACTGCTAATTCCAGCATCATGTTTTACACTGGCACAACTAATTTCTTCTTCTGAATTGTCTATGACATTTTCTAAAATATGTGGGATTCTCTGATAGCTGCCCTGTTTTTCATATCCCAGAGCAGTGCAGATACTGACTAAGAAATCTGTAATTCCATGAGCAGGACACACTGAACAAACTAGGTAATGCTGGACTTATTGAGGATATTTAGTAAGTACATATGTGCCTGACAAAGCAACAGTTTAGAGAGGCGATATTCAAGCCTTTAGGACCAGATATCATTTTCTAAAATACCTGGTACCCTAAAATATCATGCACCTCAGAATTTCCCTTCTCATCTGAGCTAGTATATCAGACATAACATTCAATAATACTATTTCTAAATTACTGTCTAGTTCCAAAATATGCAGAGTCCAGTGAAAAATAGAATGCCCCTTGTGCAAAAAGCAAGAAGAAAAGCTCTGTCCTCTCCTCCCTAGTCTGTCTTTCTTTTGTGTGCTATATAATGTCATGCGCTTCTGAGATAGGTTGAATGCAGACTCGCACAAGCTTTGCCCTGCAAATCAGAGCACATCACACGGCTGCCAGTGTTTTGGCCTCCACCAACCAAAGGGCGGCAATGAAGTCAGTGTATGCCAAAAACAATACAGTACTGTAAAGTAAAATAAAGTAAAAATTAAAATTAAAAAAAAATGCCATTTGCAGCAGCATTGATAGACCTAGAGATTATCATATTAAGTGAAGAAAGTCAGACAGGCAAAGATGAATATCACATAGTATCAGTATCACTTATACGTGGTGTGTGGGTTAGTCACTCAGTCGTGTCTATTTGTGACCCCAGGGACTGTAGCCTGCCAGGCTCCTCTGTCCATGGAATTCTCCAAGCAAGAATACTGGAGTGGGGTGCCATTTCCTTCTCCAACTCATATGTGGAATCTAATTTAAAAAGTGATACAAATGAAGTTATTGACAAAGCAGTTACAGATATTGCAAACAAATTTATGGCTACCAGATAGGAAATGTGGAGGGGAGGGCTGAATCAGGAAGTTGGGATTAACAAACATACAATACTATATACTTATATATCTAATATGTAATTACTTACAACACTATATATGAGATAGATAACCAATAAGGACCTACTATAGCACAGGGAACTCTACTCAATATTCTGTAGTAATCTATATAGATAAAGAATCTGAAAATGTATAAATATAAGTATATATATGACTGAATCATGTTGTACAACAAAACTAACACAATATTGCAAGTCAACTAGATTTTAATACATTTTTTAAAAAATGGAATAGACATTAACATGTACCTCCCAGAGTTGACGAAGAAAATACATGAGAATGTAGGTAAAAATGATCTTACAACATTAACATATTTCCTTTCATAAAAAGAATCATTGGACAAGTACACTTTCAGGGAGATAAGTCCACAGGAGACTTGCCATCATCTGGTGCTCTACCTCCCACAGCTGGATGAGACCACAGTAGTGGATTTTGAAGGAAATAAAACCAAAGTCAAAACAACCACCCTTCTGCTCTTATTAACATTGGCCATTTTTGCAATCAAAGTGTTATAAATGTTTTCTAATGTGTAATTACTTTAGGGCAATAAAGTCCATGGTGAAAAAATACAGAAGTGTAAACAAATGCTTAAAGGAATCAATATAGAAAAAACAGTCAGCAGTACACTTAGTCTTTTTCTGTGAACACAGAAAAGCACACTAAATGAGGATATTTACTTCTTAATCTGTGGAAGTGGCGGGGGGTAGGGGGTGTGGAATTTAACTCTAAAACCTGGATGTTTACTTACCCTGGCTTCCCTTGATCTTCACTAATGGTGTTCAGAGGACAGTGTTGTTTTTGTGTTTATATTGTTTTATTTTGTTTTTAAAAATTTTCTGCTCTCATAATGTTTTCATTAGCTTAGGCTAAATAGGAATGCCACTCCTGCTAATGATTTTGAATTGTTCTCTTTAAANTTACTTACCCTGGCTTCCCTTGATCTTCACTAATGGTGTTCAGAGGACAGTGTTGTTTTTGTGTTTATATTGTTTTATTTTGTTTTTAAAAATTCTCTGCTCTCATAATGTTTTCATTAGCTTAGGCTAAATAGGAATGCTACTCCTGCTAATGATTTTGAATTGTTTTCTTTAAAGCCAAGAAGGTTTTAAAACCCCCCTTCTTCCTATATCCCTTTTTTCTGCCTCTCCTTTTAATTTCCTTTTTTTATTCACTGACTTGCTGCTTAAAGAAACAGTTGCTGCCAGATTGGAGAGCACTGTGAAATGAATGGCTGTGGTATTTATCCCTTCTTTTGGCAAAACTCCTTTGTGTAAGTGCATTAAAGCCTGCTTTAACTAATGTTAACACGTGTACATTTCACTGAGTTTCCCTGGAAATGAGGCATGCTGGAAGAATGGCATGATTTTTTCATGGTGGAACAAAAGTATCTTCAATCAAAATAAAATTAAAATGCTAACACCGCTCCCTCCTCCTTGCTTAAACATTCTGTCAAACCGCATTCGTTTCAGGTTTTTAATTTATTACATGAAACAAGTGATACCAATACTTCCCCCTCTAATATCTGCTGATGTTTTTCAACAATTAAGTTCTCCAGACAAGTAATAAAATGCTGCTCTCATTTTTATGATATGGCAGTTCTTTCTTCTGGCTTTTAAATAAATGATAGGATGCCGTCTGTGAAACAGCAAGTGGGACTTTATGGGGTGCATTTTTATTAACCTCATATAATCAGTTAACTAGTCTTTCTTCCCCAAGCACAGGTAGGGTTAGAAGTCAAGGACAGGGAGGTTAGCCATTACAAATCTACTAAATAAAGCAATTTTATAGTCTGAACAGGAAATCAGAGATTCTCTTGAGTTACTAACATCTCTGAAGTTACTGGGAATCCCAGGTGGTACAGTGATAAAGAACTCACCTGCCATTGTAGGAGATGCAAGAGATACAGGCTCAATCCCTGGATCAGAAAGATACCATTGAGAAGGAAATGGCCACCCACTCCAGTG
This sequence comes from Oreotragus oreotragus, assembly GCA_006410675.1. NCBI lineage: Eukaryota > Metazoa > Chordata > Mammalia > Artiodactyla > Bovidae > Oreotragus > Oreotragus oreotragus. The sequence continues at coordinate 540,637 of SJYX01019022.1, read as the reverse complement.
TTCTTGCCTGGAGAATTCCATGGACAGAGGAGCCTGGCAGGCTACAGTCCATGGAGTCACAAAGAGTCAGACACAATTGAGCATACGCTAGACTTGAAAAAAACATTTAGTTAACCATGCCCAGAGGTTACCTCTAGTCTCCATCTCCCTTTTTAAAACATTGTACTCAAAAGAAATTAAAAGTAAAGCAAACTAANTTGCCTGGAGAATTCCATGGACAGAGGAGCCTGGCAGGCTACAGTCCATGGAGTCACAAAGAGTCAGACACAATTGAGCATACGCTAGACTTGAAAAAAACATTTAGTTAACCATGCCCAGAGGTTACCTCTAGTCTCCATCTCCCTTTTTAAAACATTGTACTCAAAAGAAATTAAAAGTAAAGCAAACTAAAATATATTCTATTTAAATGTTATTTTTTGTCTTCCAAAATGCTTTGCATTTTAGGCACACAGGACTGAATACTGTAAGCTCAAGGATGGGCAAAACGTCTTCCACCAACTATAATAAAATGGTATTTCTGGAAAGTTTTTGCAAATGCAGCATATGGAAATTCTCTAATTTTTCTTTTTTTCTGCTCATCTTGAGAGGAGTAAGAGAATCTTACAAGTTTTTTAACTGGTAGTTATCTAGGATATTTTTCACTTAACCTGAGAAAAGGTCAATTTCCTATTACTTTTACTTCAATCTTACCACCATTTGGAACTAGAAACTATGAGTATCCATATGTACACACACACATTACCAATAGAGAACAGATGATCCTTAGTAAATGAGACAAGTAACTGAACGACAAGCAATCTTCACTGCCGTTAAACTTGAAATTAATCAGAAAGAGGTCCCAGGTACCCTAACACTATTTGTCATGATAATTCACAAATACAATGCAATGACATATCTCTTTAATCCTAAAAGATGTAAACTATACTAACAAAGTATCACTAATGTATTATATTTAAAATTCAATCATTCTTTCAATAATGACTAAACCAAAAATAGTCTCAGTATTTGGCTCTTAAGGCACTTTTGAAGTCTAATATATTCTATTCAAACATTCACTCTTTCACCTCAGGAAAAATGTACAGACAGCATGTATGATTTCTGCACTTTCAATTCTGCATTGTCAGTGGAATTCTAACTTTAACAGAGGCCCAGAAGTCAGTGTGCTTCTGGATAAACTGGATTCAAGGATGGAGATGGGTATAATTTTAAAAAGGCCTCATGGTATATACAGAAGCTTGAGGCAATTTAGTGTGAATATAAACAGCCCCATACATTTCAATAGCCTCCAGGTTCATCTTTAATAAAATATGTGCAATGTTTAGTATCCTTGGCATTACTAACATTCTAGTCTGTATAATTATTTCTTCAGGGTCAGGAGGTTATGTTGTGCATTAGAGGCTATTTAGCATCATCCCTGGACTCAGGGTCATTCAATATCTTAAAACAAAAAGTTAAATGGTGTTACTTTGTTCATTCACCCAACTTAAAACTTGTGAACTCCTACCCTCTGCAATTAACTGCAATGAAGCTAGTGTATATTCTTTCATTAATAGCAATAAGAATTGTGGTTAAAAAGAGAGTAATACTTGCTCTACTTGAACAAGTAGATAATACTACATAATACTTGTTCTTCCATAGAACAATGTTCTATACTACTCATAATAGTATTTTAGAGAGCTGAAACAAAGGTTACAGTTTTTAGAGCTGATAGTAAACTTTTTATTTCATATCCCCCATGAATTCATCATCCCTCCATTATGTAGCCTGGCCAACAAAGACAGCGTTTGACTACAGTGTTCCAGTACCAAGCAACGTCTTGAATTTTACATAGTATTGTCAGTCCCATTACAGAAACACGTATTGGAAATGTTCATAGGTGCATGAATGCCCAAGGCCTTTGGAAAACAAAGGTGAAGACATTAAAGAAAAGTTATGACCAACCTAGATAGCATATTGAAAAGCAGAAACATTACTTTGCCAACAAAGGTCCATTCGATGGCATCACCGACTCAATGGACGTGAGTTTGAGTGAACTCCTGGAGCTGGTGATTGACAGGGAGGCCTGGTGTGCTGTGATTCATGGGGGCGCAAAGAGTCAGACACAACTGAGTGACTAAACTGAACTGAATGCCTTAATACAGTACAGTTAGAGAATGTGCTGGGAAACGGCCCTTGAAACTGTACTGTGGCTCACTTGAGGGAAGAAAACTGCTGATTAATACACTAGAATTCTCTGACATTATAAATAAATTTAGTAGTGACTGCAGCCATGAAATTAAAGATATTTGCTTCTTGAAAGAAAAGCTATGACAAACCTAGATGGCATATTAAAAAGCAGAGACATTACTTTGCAGACATAGGTTCGTTTAGTCAAAGATATGGTTTTGCCAGTAGTCATGTACGGATGTGGGAGCTGGAAAGGAAATCTGAATGCTGAAGAACTGATGGTTTTAAACTGGTATTGGAGAAGACTCTTGAGAGTCCCTTGGACTGCAAGGAGATCAAACCAGAAATCAATTCTGAATATTCATTGGAAGGACTGATGCTGAAGCTGAAGCCCTAATACTTTGACCACTTGATACAAAGAGCTAACTGACTGGAAAAGACACTGATGCTGGGAAAGACTGAAGGCAGAAGGAGAAGGGGATAACAGAGGATGAGCTGGTTGGAATGCATCACCAACTCAATGGACATGAGTTTGAGCGAGCTCTGAGAGATGGTGATAGATACGGAAGCCTGGCGTGCTGCAGTCCATGGGGTCACAAAGAGTTGGACACAACTCAGTGACTGAACAGCAAATCCTCTAGACAAATAAATGATATGGACTTACCCCTTAAAACAGGCAGATGTACACCTATGTAATCTTTCTCTGACAATTGCTAAATTCATAGACAGCCTTCTAATTTCATGGTTTCTATATTCAAGAATTCCATTCCTTGCATGGAATTCATCTTGTACAACCTTTGATTTAGGGTTGTACAAATTTAATCATAGCAGGTTTTATTTTTAAAAATCAAATATATATATATATATATTTGGAGATATATCTTTAGTGTCAATAGGGAATATTCTTTCTTCCAAATAAACTCATGTAGATCATGGTTTTACAACCCTGTACTACTGACATTTCAGTTGGATCATTCTTCACTGATAGTAGGGAAGGGCGGGGAAGGCAATGGCACCCCACCCCAGTACTCTTGCCTGGAAAATCCCATGGACAGAGTAGCCTGGTGGGCTGCAGTCCATGGGGTCGCTAACAGTCGGACAGACTGAGCGACTTCACTTTCACTTTTCTCTTTCATGCATTGGAGAAGGAAATGGCAACCCACTCCAGTATTCTTGCCTGGAGAATCCCAGGGACAGTGGAGCCTGGTGGGCTGCCCTCTATGGGGTCACACAGAGTCGGACACGACTGAAGTGACTTAGCAGCAGCAGCAGCAGTAGGGAAGGGGAAAATGGCAGGTGTATTGTGAACCTCTGCTCAGTAGGTGCCATTAGCAACCCCAGTTCTGACAATCAGAAATGTCTCCAGGATTTGTCAAATGTCTCCTGGAAGGCACATTTGCTCCATTTGAAAACTACAGCTATAGAAAATGACTAGTACTTTTGTAAAACTCCCACAAAAGAAAGTCTGATATAATTGGCCTCTATTATCAACAGGTTTTACATCCTCAGATTTAGCCAACTTCAGACTGAAGATATTTAAAAAATTCAAGAAAGTTCCACAACTTGAACTTGCCACACTGGCAACTATTTACATAGCATTTGCACTGTATTAAGAGTATTAAAAATCTAGAGATGATTTAAAGTATACATTGAGGTGGGAGGAGGACATGCCTAGGTTATATACAAATAGTATGCCATTTTATATGAGGAACTTGGGCATCTTTGGATTTTGGTATCTGTGATGGCAGGATAGGGGTCTTGGAACTAGTCTCCTGCAAAGATACTAAAGAACAAACACAAAACTATGAGAGAAAATATAAATGACCTGGGGTAAAGTGATAACTTTTAGATACAAATCAAAAGTATAATCCATGAATTGTTCTTCTTTCCAAAGAAAAATGCTTTCATGGGAGAATTTTCTAGAACAGAAACAGCTAAGGCCATTGTTTCAATCTCCCATTTTGAGAGGTACAACTCAATATTTTCTCCTACCTCCTTATTCTCACTGTAAGAGTGAAAAATTCTATTTTTCATAGATGACTGAGAATTAGACAATAAAGTTATTATATCCCAGCAGCTGCTTTTTATCTATTTTTTTCCATCTTCCTTTTTACAAAATTAACTTTCCCTTTAAGAAATTAAATCCTCAAACTTGAGTAAGGAACAAACTGATATCTTCATACCAATGGGAAATACATCAACTAAAAAAGAAGTGAAGTATTGTAAAAGTTAGTTAATAATTGAATGTAGTTCCATCTGCAATATAAGCAAGTTTGTGCTCTTATGGAAAATGTTAACTTGATTTAGTACTGTAATGGGGAATCTGTAACTTATGGGCAAGTTAAGGGATATATTGGCATCAGATACAAAAATCTGCTAATACTCATATTATACAGATACTGAAAACTTAATATAAAGCCTGTTTTTCTCTTCTCTGCCATTCCCTTGTCCCCAATCTTGCTCTGTAGAACCAAGTGTTTTGTCTCTCTATTATCATTCATATTTTTTAATCTTATTTTCAATATACTAGAAATCTATTTGCTCTCTGTATTTATTTCCTTGTTTCCTGATATGTTATCCACTTCATTCTGGGGGCCACTCCTCCCCTTAACTCTTAGCAGATAGTCTGATAGAAATAGTGTTTTTCCCTTTAACATAGAACATCTGATTTTTAGCTAGGTCATGCAGAATAAATACTATCTTGATGGTATATGTGGCCATCTACCAAACCTGGAAGAGGATAGAAGTGAAAGTATTGACTGGGAGCCTTTGGAAAACTTTTTAAAAGAGAAGTTGCCCCATACTATTGTTAACGTTTCTCCCTTTCCTCAAACCTGTTACCTGAAATGTAGATTTGATGGCTGGAGCTCTGGCTGTATATTTACACAATTAGTATGAACACGTTATGTCAGAGATGCCCAAAAGGAATGCTGAAAGGAAACTCAGTGTTGACTTTGTAGACCAGGAATGCCATATCAGCCCTCATCTGCCTCAAGACTTGTATATAAGAAACAAACTTGTATAATGTTTTGTTTCTAAAACCTTTGTGATTTGCAGACTCTGTTTTTCACATAGGAATCTAACCTTAACAGGTGAGAATCTACTGTGAATGGAGCACATGATCTAAGTAAGTCTAAGTAAAAAAGTTGATCACATTTCTCTGTTTCAGAGGGACACATTTACTACACCAGTATCTTGTAAGAAGGCATACTTAGAGCTATCTCGAACACATACTTAGCTGGAAAAATGTTGATAAGTGAACTATAAAGATGCTATCCCTGTCACAAAACCTCTAAGTATATTTTGGTTTAAATATCAAAATTCATATGACCTTGGGGCATAGTAAAAACATACATTGTTATTGTTTACTCAGTCGTGTCCAGCTCTTTTTGACTCCATGGACTGCAACATGCCAGACTTCCCTGTCCTTTACTATCTCCTGGAGTTTGCTCAAATTCATGTCCATGGAGTTTGTGATGCTATCTAACCATCTCATTCTCTACAGCCCTCTTCACCTTTTGACATCAGTCTTTCCCAGCATCAAGGTCTTTTCCAATGAGTTGGCCCTTTGATCAAGTGGCCAAAGTATTGGAGTTTCAGCTTCAGCATCAGTCCTTCCAATGAATTTCCTTTAGGATTGACTGGTTTGATCTCCTTGTAGTCCAAGGGGATCTCAAGAGTCTTCTGCAATATCACAGTTCAAAAGCATCAGTTCTTCAGTGCTCAGCCTTCTTTATGGTCCAACTCTCACATCCATACATGATTACTGGAAAAACCATAGCTTTGACTAGACGGACGTTTGTTAGCAAAGTGATGTCTTTGTTTTTTAATACACTGTTTAGGTTTGTCATAGCGTCATAAGCAGACTACATATGACTTGCAGGGATAGCCATGAATGACCTCACAGTTACACAGTTAAATATGTAGGGAACCATCAAGCTTCTTCACAGGCAATAAATGCTATAAGTAGAACAGTCTAATGTGAGTTTAACATATTCTGAGATTTGTGGTCTGTGGAAAACCATGGTGTCTAGTGCTAACTGCAAAACGCCTTTTGTGATGCAGCATGATGCAGGAGCCAAACAATCTTCACTCACTCGTTCCAACCATTCCTTCTGGGTCCACTGCACAAATGCCAGAATCACAATGTCTCCTAGCCAGTTTGTGAGAAAGAGAAAAAGAAACTTTGTAGCTTATTAAGGTATGACAAAATAAAAATTGTAAATAATACAAGGAAATACTAATTTCATTAAAAAGCAGTCATCCATCCTCAGTCACTAGGAGCAGTTCACATAGAATTAACTCAGCAATTGAACTAATACTTCTTAAAGAACATAGTCCCTTTCTTAATTGTATGTTCAGATAATTAACTGAGCACAAAAGGCACAGTGCAGATCACAGTATTGAGTTTTCCCATCTTGTTTAAATTTGTAAAGATGTAGCAAATGGATATATAAGATGTTCTTATACTTATTTTTCAGTGGTAATGTATTATTTAATATTGAAATAATACATGGACATTGAAAATGCTTGGAAAGCATGAACAGTAAAAAGAAGGGGTAAAATATAACTCTTTCTGACACTAAAAGGCAATTGATATTACAGCTTTGGCATACTTTATTCCAGTTTTTAATTTTTTCCTTAATTGAACCAGTTTCTACTGCAAAATGTTTTTCTAACATATCAAAAATCTTTGCAAAATTATGTAATGGCTATATAATATTTTAAGGTAAAGCTATGTTCTTTGTCATTTTTAAAGTATATAAGTCCTTAATATAAAAAGTACTAATATAAAAATAAACTCAAAATGAATTAAAGACCTAAATGTGAGACCTTTAATGATACTATTAAAACTCTTAGAGGAAAACTTAGGCAGGAAACTCTTTTACATAAATTTCAGCAATAGTTCTTTAGATCTCATAAAGAAAATAAAAGCAAAAATAAACAAATGGGATGAAATAAAACTTAAAGCTTTTGCATAGCAAAGGAAACTATCAACAAAATTTGTATTGAATGTTGAAAGGGAGAAGATAACTTACAACTGATATGACTGGTAAGTGGTTAATATCCAACATATATAATCAGCTCATACAATTCAACATAAAAAAATAACCTGTCCTTTAAAAAAAAAAAAGGGCAGAAGAACTGAATACACATTTTTCGAAAGAAGACATGCTGATGGCCATCAGACGCATGAAAAGACGCTTGACATCATTAATCATCAGGAAAATGCAAATCAAGACCACAATGAGATATCGCTTCACACCTGTCAGAGTGGCTATCATCAAAAAGAACACAAAAACAATTGTTGAAGAGGATGAGGAGAAAAGGGAATAGCAGCACACTGTTGGTGGAAATACACATTAGTACAGACACTGTGAAACACAATATGGAGGTTTCTCAAACAACTGAAAACTGAATCCAAGAATTCCACTACTGGGTACATATTCTAAGAAAAAGAAAAACACTAATTCAAAAAGATGCACACAACCCAATGTTTGTATCAGCATTATTTACAATTGTCAAGACAGGGAAGCAACCTAAGTGTTCATGAACAGATGAATGGATAAAGAAAAAGCAATGTACACACACATACACACACGTACATGTAGAAAGGAATACTACTCAGTTATAAAAAATGAATGAAGTATTGCCATGTGCAGAAACATGGATGGACTTGGAGGGCATTATGCTAAGTGAAATACATCAAAGAAAGACAAATACTGTATGATATCACTTATACTGTTCCTGGGGTTCTCATCACATATATGTGGAATCAAAAAAAAACACAACACACTCGTGAATAAAATGAAAAAGAAGTGGACTCTTAGATACAAAGAATAAGCTAGTGGTTAGCAGTGGAGAAAGGAGAGGGAGAAGAGGCAATATAAGGGTAGAGGGAAGACAAGGGGATTATTACAGGATTATATGAAATCATGTCTGTGAAAATTTTGAAAGTTACAAAGCACTAAAATTTAAAGAATCTTTCATTCAATAAAAAAGTACTTTAAGTACTAATAAATATCTTGGACATAGGATTTCAAACCAAAATAAACATTAATAGAGACTTCACATTAGTTCCAGGACAAGCTTTGAAAGAATAAAATAAGAAATGTGTTTCACAAATATGTTTGTGAAATACCGCATACAATTTGTTCACTGTTGTAGTATCTTAAAAAAACAATTGCATTGATGTGTCAATAATCATGCTTTAAAGAAAACTAACTGGTTTTCTTTGCATTTTCTCAAATTATTTTTATGACAAGAGCTTTTTCATATTACTTACTTGTGTGTGTTACATACTCTAGGAAATACTATAATAAAGAATTTTTTAAAAAACATGTTAGAGTGAGGCCAGAATTACTCACAATCTAGTTCTTAAATATCCCAATAAAAGTATATACCCTATACCTCTTAAAATGTTTTTAGAAATAATGAATGTTAATATTAACAAATGCAAAGAAGACAAAGAAGCAATCAAAAACATTTCCCCAATGGACTCTAAATTCTCTCATAAGAAATCACCATGACAAACATGGAATGAAGCTGATTCTAGGCATTTCTCAAATCACATATGTAAAGATATAAAGACATACAGGTAAGTAGGTATATTAAATAAATGTTAGTGGACAGGTGATAGATAAGTAAATGACCTTTAAATTTTGCATTATGCTATATTTAAAAGTTATTTTAATAAAATGAATTTATTTTTAACTGAAGCAATATAAACTTGGAGACACTGAAAATATTCGTAAGATACAAGTAAATTTTTATTTCACAGATAAAATATTTTATAAACAATCTCTGTAAAGGTCAGATAAAATTTTGATAAATGGTAAGAGTTTCACATCATTCTTAGACTAAATAATTTAATTTAAACTGCTTCAGACAATGTACTTGTACTTCAACACTAAAAGATGAAGAAATTAGCTTACTTAGCTTTTGTTCCACTTCTACTACATTCAAAAGCATTGGAATAAATTTTTTAAGACCCAGTATGATCTTGCAGTGTGTGGATTATAGTCTTTAGTTCCATGATGTTTTCCTCTTTATATCTTTGAGTATTTTTGTGTTCTTCATATTCTTCAAAATTCCAGTCATGCTTCATTTTACTTTGACTATTTCCACATATACTCAATTTTATCTTTATTACTTTCTCTTTCCTTTAAGTGATTCTTTCAAGCCTATATCATAACCATAATCNGGAGTGGGGTGCCATTGCCTTCTCCTGGATAAATACGCTATAGCGAAACCTCAGTATGGGGAGAATATGACATAGTAAAATGAGTAATGATATTAAGGAAAGAACCAATAAGTTATAATAGCTAACCCTTGTTCTTTAAAACCTTTTATAGAATAGTATTATAGGATTTTACTATTCTGCAAAGACTAATCTATATTGACTAGAAACAAAAATATGGTGAAATTAGCTTTATTGAGTGGATTCTTCCTTATATAAGTTCACTTATATATGTCTATATATGACAAATCCACAGAAACCAAAAATCCAGTGTTGGCTAGGGCTAAGAATGGAGAGGTGAAATGATACTTAATAAGCATGGGGTTTCTATTTGGGGTGATAAAATGTTCTGAAATTTACTGTGGTAATGGTTACATAATTTGGTGAATACACTTCAACATGGTGATTTTTATGGCATGTGAAAGATGTGTATAAGAGACAGGTCCCATATTGTGTGTTCTTTAAGTATCTTTCTCTTCTCTTGAAGTTTCCATTTTTAAGGTCATGGATTTTATTTCCCCACTTAGGAGTTATGTTCAAACCATGACAGCTTGTGTACTACATACTGTCAAATGAACATATAACACAACAAAGAAGAGAAGGGGCACCAAATTTGATTTCTTTTGTCTTGAGTACAGTTCAGTCACTCAGTCGTGTCCGACTCTTTGCGACCCCATGAATCACAGCACGCCAGGCCTCCCTGTCCATCACCAACTCCTGAAGTTCACTCAGACTCACGTCCATCGAGTCCTTGATGCCATCCAGCCATCTCATCCTCTGTCATCCCCTTCTTCTCCTGCCCCCAATCCCTCCCAGATTATATATGTCTATATATGACAAATCCACAGAAACCAAAAATCCAGTGTTGGCTAGGGCTAAGAATGGAGAGGTGAAATGATACTTAATAAGCATGGGGTTTCTATTTGGGGTGATAAAATGTTCTGAAATTTACTGTGGTAATGGTTACATAATTTGGTGAATACACTTCAACATGGTGATTTTTATGGCATGTGAACTATATCAATGAAAAAAACAAAGTAATGGAATAGAAGACCAGGAAAAGTGTTCTCAAATGGCCAAAAGATATGTCTTTTTCTTAATGATTAACTTCATTAAGCAGCAGAAAAATGCAAATAAAATGATACCAGTACATATCTATTAGAATAGATAGAGCAAATGAGAAGTAATGCCACATTTGGGGAAAGATGTGACAACCACTACTCTCGTATTCTGACAGTGCCTGCACCCTAAGTCACTTATGTCACGTTCAATTCTTTGCGACTTTACAGACTGTAGCCCACCAGGCTCCTCTCTCTATGGGATTCTCCAGGCAGAAATACTGAAGTGGGTTGCCATGCCCTCCTCCAGGGGATCCTCCTAACTCAGGGATCAAATCGATGTCTCCTGTGTCTCCTGAACTGGCAGGCAGGTTTCTTTACCACTGAGCCAGTTGGGAAGCCCATTCTGACAGTAAGTATACTTAAACACTTTATAAAAACTTTTTGAACTATCTACTAAAGCTGAACAAACAGATACATAAAACTCTTCAATTCCATTCTTAGGTGAGGACCTACTATACAATAGGTTTACACTGATATAAGCACAGGTACCAAAATGTTTATGTCTGTATGCATGCTCAGTCATGTCCAACTCTGTGCAACCCCATGGACTATAGCCTGCCAGATCCTCTGTCCATGGAATTTTCCAGGCAAGAATACTGGAGTGGGTTGCCATTTCCTACTTCAGGGGACCGTCCTGACCCAGGGATCAAACCCACATCTCCTGCATCTCCTGCATTGGCAGGCAGATTCTTTACCACTGCAACAACTGGGAAGCCCAAAATGTTTATAGTATCACTGTTTATAATAGCAAAAAAAAAAAAAAAAAA
>SJYX01019022.1:506485-526454 GCA_006410675.1 Oreotragus oreotragus | reverse complement strand
TGATATTTCTCCCGGCAATCTTGATTCCAGCTTGTGCTTCTTCCAGCCCAGCGTTTCTCATGATGTACTCTGCATAGAAGTTAAATAAGCAGGGTGACAATATACAGCCTTGACGTACTCCTTTTCCTATTTGGAACCAGTCTGTTGTTCCATGTGCAGTTCTAACTGTTGCCTCCTGACCTGCATACAGATTTCTCAAGAGGCAGGTCAGGTGGTCTGGTATTCTCAGCTCTTTGAGAATTTTCCACAGTTTATTGTGATCCACACAGTCAAAGGCTTTGGCATAGTCTTGAGTACCCTCTTACTAAGTTGGCTCTTTCATTTTGACACAAGCCCAGCCCCATCCTCACTTCTCCAATTATCAGCATTTAACCAGTACCAGCTGGACTTCCCTGGTGGCTTAACCAAAAAGAATATGACTGCAATGCAAGGAGTGGCGGGTTCAGTCCCTGGGTCGGGAATATCTCCTGAAGGAGGAAATGGCAACCCGCTCCAGTACTTCTGCTGGGAAATCCCATGGACAGGGGAGCGTGGCGGACGACAATCCATGGGGTCACAAGAGTCAGACATGACTCAACGACTAAACCATCACCACCACCAGACGGGTGTAGCTCACTGGTCTTGCTGCTTCCTCCCTTCTCTTCACCCCTTTGACATCCAGGACTCTCCTTTGCATAGAAGTTCAGTTACAGACAATAAAAACAACTACCATGGCTTCTCCATTAGCATCGTGTTCACTGCCAAGTTGTGAGAATGAATTAGCTTTCCACACTGATGCCTCCTGACTCTGTAATAATCTGTCTTAGAGCTCAGATGTCCTCATTCTACTCCAGGGATGATGAGATAAACTGCAATCACTGCAACACCTGCTTTTACTTCTGCTTTTACTTCCTGACCCAAGGCTTGAACCTGGGTGTCCTGCATTTGCAGGCAGATTCTTCACCATCTGAGCTACAAGGGAAGCCCCACTCCCCCCCACACCTTTTTTTTTCTATGTAGCTTCATCTCTCAGGCTATTCTCTGGCTCACACTTGGCAGTGGTCAGAGCTACTGGCAGTGTGTTCTGGTTGTTGCCAATATTTGTATCATGGATGCTCTCAATCGATTTTGAAGAGGGAAAACAGGTTAAACCTTTTCTTTCTTCTGCCTTCCATAGCCAGAAAACTGACTCCAGGCTTATAATCTTTAAAACATTGCAGGTTTATTTAAGGTGTGTTTAAAGATAGTTTGAATATTGTCAGAATTTGTCTCTGTTTATTTTTAACTTGGGGTTTGCCTGGTGGCTAAACAGTAAAGAATCTGCCTGTCAATGCAGGAGACACAAGAAACCTGGGTTCAATCCCTGGGTCATAAAGATCCTCTGGAGAAGGAAATGGCAACCCACTCCAGGGTTCTTTGGAAAGTTCTGTGGACAGAGGAGCCTGAACCCCCACCCACCTTTTTTTTTCTATGTAGCTTCATCTCTCAGGCTCTTCTCTGGCTCACACTTGGCAGTGGTCAGAGCTACTGGCAGTGTGTTCTGGTTGTTGCCAATATTTGTATCACGGATGCTCTCAATCGATTTTGAAGAGGGAAAACAGGTTAAAACTTTTCTTTCTTCTGCCTTCCATAGCCAGAAAACTGACTCCAGGCTTATAATCTTTAAAACATTGCAGGTTCATTTAAGGTGTGTTTAAAGATAGTTTGAATATTGTCAGAATTTGTCTCTGTTTATTTTTAACTTGGGGTTTCCCTAGTGGCTAAACAGTAAAGAATCTGCCTGTCAATGCAGGAGACACAAGAAACCTGGGTTCAATCCTTGGGTCATAAAGATCCTCTGGAGAAGGAAATGGCAACCCACTCCAGGGTTCTTTGGAAAGTTCTGTGGACAGAGGAGCCTGACAGGCTACAGTCCATGAAGTTGCAAAGAGTCAGACAAGGCTTAGTGACTTAACAACGAGACAAACAATTTTTAACTAAGTCAGCAAACATATCTAGTATACTTAATTTAGACCATGAACTATGCAAGGTAGCAAAAACAGAGAAATGAGGGTTTTTTTTTTAATCTTACAATCGAACACTTCTCAAATCCAGTACTGAAGATAGACATGTAAATAAGCAGATAAGATGCAGTGTGTGTGTGCATGTGTATTTTAAAGACACAGATACACCAATAGAGGTATGGGAACTAAGAGGAGGGAGCGAAGGAATTGCATATCACTGCAAAGAGAAGATGGACGGAGGAGCCTGGAAGGCTGCAGTCCATGGGATCGCTGAGGGTCGGACACGACTGAGCAATTTCCCTTTCACTTTTCACTTTCATGCATTGGAGAAGGAAATGGCAGCCCACTCCAGTGTTCTTGCCTGGAGAATCCCAGGGACAGGGGAGCCTGGTGGGCTGCCATCTATGGGGTCACACAGAGCCGGACACGACTGAAGTGACTTAGCAGCAGCAAAGAGAAGATGATATCTGAATTGTGGCTTAAAATATTAATTAGTAATTTACCAGGCAGTGGTGGACAGGAAGAAGTAGTTATTGAGAAAACTGTCTGCAAAGAAAGGCATGAAGGCATAAGATATCTTCATTGGTTTGAGGACACTCAGTGACATTTTCTTTCTGGAAGAGTGGGTGTGTATTGGGAGGAGAGAAGTGTATTTGAATAAATAAACTTGGGACAATAATGTTAAGGACATTAACTTTTAACATAGAGAAATTAATAGGGGATCATGAATGACTTAGTTTTGAGATTCTAATGAAGTAGGAAATGCAGGGCTGACCTTACATACATAGCAAGTTTCTCTCAAGCACTAGATGCTACTTTGCTAATACTGCAGAGTTTCATTCTAATGCATTTTGTCATCACAGCTTCAACTCTGTCCTCTCAAGCACAGCCCACTCATACAGAGTAATTCTATTATGTCTTAAGCTAGTTTTATTCTCAGATGCCATAATATGAAAAATGTTTCATTCCATTATTTAATTAGCTTCTCTGCAATATATAAATAGCAGGTACATTCACTCAAGACCACAGTAGTAGGCAATGTCTAAGCAAGGGAAGGAATTGGTCAAACCTGTTTTTGAATTATTTTGTTACACTTCACTTAAATTTGCCAATTATGGGTTCCTTTCAAATATTCTTTGAATTCAATAGAAGTCCTAAGAAACATAACCTGCAGTAACTCTTACTGCAAGCCTTTAATTTCTTTCAAACAATTTTACCGATCTTTTTTTTTTTTTTGTAATTTCCTGCTCATAAAATCTCAGGTGGTTATTTTGAATGAAGTTTATTCTTTTCCCCATATTTGTTGAGTATTAAACCTGGATAATGAGTTCTTGAGGTTTTTTCTTCAGCTTCTTCGAATGTACAATTAAAGGCAGACCAGAAAGTCACTATATTCAATTCATTCTATAGAAAAATAACTGAAAATTTCCAAACTGAAAATAAGAGAAGGCAGGGACCAAATATTGTACTACTGCTGCTGCTGCTAAATTGCTTCAGTCATATCCGACTCTGTGCGACCCCACAGACGGCAGCCCACTAGGCTCCTCTGTCCCTGGAATTCTCCAGGCAAGAACACTGGAGTGGGTTGCCATTTCCTTCTTCAATGCATGAAAGTGAAAAGTGAAAGTGAAATTGCTCAGTCATGGCCGACTCTTAGCAACCCCATGAACTGGAGCCTACCAGGCTCCTCCGCCCATGGGATTTTCCAGGCAAGAGCCCTGGAGTGGGGTGCCATTGCCTTCTCCTGGATAAATACGCTATAGCGAAACCTCAGTATGGGGAGAATATGACATAGTAAAATGAGTAATGATATTAAGGAAAGAACCAATAAGTTATAATAGCTAACCCTTGTTCTTTAAAACCTTTTATAGAATAGTATTATAGGATTTTACTATTCTGCAAAGACTAATCTATATTGACTAGAAACAAAAATATGGTGAAATTAGCTTTATTGAGTGGATTCTTCCTTATATAAGTTCACTTATATATGTCTATATATGACAAATCCACAGAAACCAAAAATCCAGTGTTGGCTAGGGCTAAGAATGGAGAGGTGAAATGATACTTAATAAGCATGGGGTTTCTATTTGGGGTGATAAAATGTTCTGAAATTTACTGTGGTAATGGTTACATAATTTGGTGAATACACTTCAACATGGTGATTTTTATGGCATGTGAACTATATCAATGAAAAAAACAAAGTAATGGAATAGAAGACCAGGAAAAGTGTTCTCAAATGGCCAAAAGATATGTCTTTTTCTTAATGATTAACTTCATTAAGCAGCAGAAAAATGCAAATAAAATGATACCAGTACATATCTATTAGAATAGATAGAGCAAATGAGAAGTAATGCCACATTTGGGGAAAGATGTGACAACCACTACTCTCGTATTCTGACAGTGCCTGCACCCTAAGTCACTTATGTCACGTTCAATTCTTTGCGACTTTACAGACTGTAGCCCACCAGGCTCCTCTCTCTATGGGATTCTCCAGGCAGAAATACTGAAGTGGGTTGCCATGCCCTCCTCCAGGGGATCCTCCTAACTCAGGGATCAAATCGATGTCTCCTGTGTCTCCTGAACTGGCAGGCAGGTTTCTTTACCACTGAGCCAGTTGGGAAGCCCATTCTGACAGTAAGTATACTTAAACACTTTATAAAAACTTTTTGAACTATCTACTAAAGCTGAACAAACAGATACATAAAACTCTTCAATTCCATTCTTAGGTGAGGACCTACTATACAATAGGTTTACACTGATATAAGCACAGGTACCAAAATGTTTATGTCTGTATGCATGCTCAGTCATGTCCAACTCTGTGCAACCCCATGGACTATAGCCTGCCAGATCCTCTGTCCATGGAATTTTCCAGGCAAGAATACTGGAGTGGGTTGCCATTTCCTACTTCAGGGGACCGTCCTGACCCAGGGATCAAACCCAGATCTCCTGCATCTCCTGCATTGGCAGGCAGATTCTTTACCACTGCAACAACTGGGAAGCCCAAAATGTTTATAGTATCACTGTTCATAATAGCCAAAAAAAAAAAAAAACAACCCGCAAACCTCACTATTAATGATGCTTATCAAAACTGAATGAATATGTAAATTGTGGCATCAGTTCAATCCTGTCACTCAGTCATGTCTGACTCTTTGTGACCCCATGAGCTGCAGCACACCAGGCCTCCCTGTCCAACTCCAACTCCCACCCAAACTCATGTCCATTGAGTCGGTGATGCCATCCAACCATCTCATCCTTTGTCATCCCCTTCCTCTCCTGCCCTCAATCTTTCCCAGCATCAGGGTCTTTTCCAATGAGTCAGCTCTTGACATCAGGTGGCCAAAATAATGCATTGGCAGGCAGATTCTTTACCACTGCAACAACTGGGAAGCCCAAAATGTTTATAGTATCACTGTTTATAATAGCAAAAAAAAAAAAAAAAAAAGCAAACCTCACTATTACTGATGTTTATCAAAACTGAATATGTAAATTGTGGCATCAGTTCAATCCTGTCACTCAGTCATGTCTGACTCTTTGCGACCCCATGAGCTGCAGCACGCCAGGCCTCCCTGTCCAACTCCAACTCCCACCCAAACTCATGTCCATTGAGTCGGTGATGCTATCCAACCATCTCATCCTTTGTCATTCCCTTCTTCTCCTGCCCTCAATCTTTCCCAGCATCAGGGTCTTTTCCAATGAGTCAGCTCTTGACATCAGGTAACACGCCAGGCCTCCCTGTCCAACTCCAACTCCCACCCAAACTCATGTCCATTGAGTCGGTGATGCTATCCAACCATCTCATCCTTTGTCATTCCCTTCTTCTCCTGCCCTCAATCTTTCCCAGCATCAGGGTCTTTTCCAATGAGTCAGCTCTTGACATCAGGTAGCCAAAGTATTGGAGTTTCAGCTTCAGCATCAGACCTTCCAATGAACACCCAGGACTGATCTCCTTTAGGATGGACTGGTTGGATATCCTTGCAGTCCAAGGGACTCTCAAAACTCTTCTCCAACACCACTGTTCAAAAGCATCAATTCTTCGGCACTCAGCTTTCTTTATAGTCCAACTCTCATATCCATACATGACCACTGGAAAAACCATAGCTTTGACTAGATGGACCTTTGTCGGCAAAGTAATGTCTCTGCCTTTTAATATGCTGTCTAGGCTGGTCATCTTTCCTTCCAAGGAGTAAGCGTCTTTTAATTTCATGGCTGCAGTCACCATCTGCAGTGACTTTGGAGCCCAAAAAATAGTCTCTCACTGTTTCCACTGTTTCCCCATCTATTTGCCATGAAGTGATGGGACTGGATGCCATGATCTTTGTTTCCTGAATGTTGAGCTTTAAGCCAAATTTTTCACTCTACTCTTTCACTTTCATAAAAGTATGTAACAAGGAGAATAAAAACTGAAAGCTACATACAACAATATGGATGAATCTCACAGATATAATGTCGATTGAAAGAAGTTATAAAAACCTATGTACTTATCTTCTCTTGTATATAAAGTACAAATTAGAAGCAATTAATCTGTGCCACTGAAAATCAAGAAAGCAATGACTCAGAATGTGAGAGATACTGACTCAAAAGGAGCATACAGCAGCTTTGGAAATGGTCTTCATGATCTACTTCTGTATCTCAGTGCTGGTTACCCAGTATGCTTAGTTTGAGAAAATCCATTAAGTCATAAACTAATAATCCCTGGATGTTAACATAAGCATATTGTAATTCAGTTTATTTTTATGGGTAAAAGAGGTTTTAAAAAAATTAAAATAAATTTCTTGATTAAAAGATTCTTTTCATAGCCAATTCTTTTCATAAAAGTTGTTTTCTTAAATGAATATAAAGATGAAAAGACAGAACTTTAAGTGCTCTAAAAAAAATTGGATTTTTCAGTTTATATAATACAGTCTGCTGAAGTTGACTTATTCTAAACAGTCTCTCACCACTGTGACAGTCCAAAATCAACAGCTTTTATTTATATATGTAAGGTCCTTCCAGGGTACATTTGAATCATCAAAGATAGACAAAGATGTGTTTGATTTCACTTAAGTCTATTTGGTTAAATCTTCACTCTTTGAACATCAGTAGAGTCATGTGTGATATCTAATGGAAAATATTTCAGTTATTTGCTTTAGCAGATGGCCATGTGATACTGTGTGATCTATTATTTATATTTTAAAGACATTTCATTTTAGAACTATATAATTTTGTTCTCTGTTTCCTTCCTTCCTTCTTAGGTATACACCCAATATATAAATGGGTTTTCAAAAGTATAGGAACTAGAATATTTATGGCATCACTGTTTATTATAGGCAAAAACTGCAAACTTCACTATTAATGATGCCTATCAACAGTAGAATGAATAAATAAACTGTGGTATATTTCCATAATAGTAGTATATAACAATAAGAATAAAAATCAAAAGCTGTGTACAACAATATGAATTAACCTTACAGACATAATATCAATTGAAATAAGTTCAGTTGTTCTTGAAACATTCATGAATTTTCAAGGTTTATTTATACCTGAATAATATTCTGGTTGTATGTTTGTGTGTGATGCATCACAATTTGTATCTATTTATCTGTCAACACTTAGGCTATTTTCATGTCTAACTATGGAATCACGCAGTGCACAATTTACATGACAGTGCAAATATCTCTTTGACATAATGATTTTGTTAGTGGATTTGCTGGGTAATATGGCCAGGTTTTTTTGGCTGAAACTCCAATACTTTGGCCACCTCGTGCAAAGAGTTGACTCATTGGAAAAGACCCTGATGCTGGGAAGGATTGGGGGCAGGAGGAGAAGGGGACGATAGAGGATGAGATGGCTGGATGGCAACACCAACTCGATGGACATGGGTTTGAGTGAACTCCGGGAGTTGGTGATGGACAGGGAGGCCTCAGTTCAGTTCAGTTCAGTCGCTCAGTCATGTCTGACTCTTTGCAACCCCATGAATCGCAGCACGCAAGGCTTCCCTGTTCATCACCATCTCCCGGAGTTCACTCAGACTCACATCCATCAAGTCAGGTTCGATTCCTGGGTCAGGAAGATCCCCTGGAGGAGGAAACAGCAACCCACTCCAGTATTCTTGCTTGCAGAGTTCCATGGACAGATGATCCCAGCAGGCCACAGTCCATGGAGTCGTGAGAGTCAGATATGACTTAGTGACGAAATCTTCATCAGTTCAGTTCAGTTCAGTTGCTCAGTTGTGTCTGACTCTTTGCAACCCCATGAATCGCAGCACGCCAGGCCTCCCTGTCCATCACCAACTCCTGTAGTTCACTCATATTCACGTCCATTGAGTCGGTGATGCCATCCACCCATTTCATCCTCTGTCGTCCCCTTCTCCTCCTGCCTCCAATCCCTCCCAGCATCAGAGTCTTTTCCAGTGAGTCAACTCTTCGCATGAGGTGGCCAAAGTACTGGAGTTTCAGCTTTAGCATCATTCCTTCCAAAGAAATCCCAGGGTTGATCTCCTTCAGAATGGACTGGTTGGATCTCCATGCAGTCCAAGGGACTCTCAAGAGTCTTCTCCAACACCACAGTTCAAAAGCATCAATTCTTTGGTGCTCAGCTTTTTTCATAGTCCAACTCTCACATCCATACATGACCACTGGAAAAACCATAGCCTTGACTAGACGGACCTTTGTTGGCAAAGTAATGTCTCTGCTTTTAAATATGCTGTCTAGGTCGGTCATAACTTTTCTTCCAAGGAGTAAGCATCTTTTAATTTCATGGCTGCAGTCACCATCTGCAGTGATTTTTGAGCCCAGAAAAGTAAACTCTGACAGTGTTTCCACTGTTTCCCCATCTATTTCCCATGAAGTGATAGGAACAGATGTTCTCAAACTCTTCCACTGACTTATTGACTACGTTTACATAATATTCTAAATCCTTTGTTGTCATTTAAATAGCTTCTTCACCAGGAGTAGATTCCATCTCAAGAAACCACTTTCTTTGTTCATCCATAAAAAGCAACTCCTCATCCATTAAATCTTTATCATGAAATTGTAGCAATTCAGGGACATCATCAGGCTCTATTTCTAATTTTAGTCCTTAACTCCTCAAAGTCACCCATGAGGGTTGGAATCAACTTTTCCCCAAACTCTCGTTAATGTCACTATTTTGTTCTCTTCCCATGAATCATGGATGTTCTTAATGGCATCTAGAATGGCGAATCCTTTTCAGGAGGTTTTCAATTTACTTTGCCCAGATTCATCACAGGAATCACTATCTATGGCAGCTACAGCCTTACAAAATGTTATTTCTTAAATAACAAGACTTGAAAGTCAAAATGACTCCTTGAACCACTGGCTGCAGAATGGATGTTGTGTTAGCAGGCATGCAAACAACATTAATCTCATTTTCGTCTATGCTTGCCAGCCCTCTTGGGTGACCATATGCATTGTCAATGAGCAGTAAGAATTTTTTTCTGAGCATTAGTTCTCAACAGTGGGCTTAAAATATTTAGTACACCAGACTGTAAACCAGGTAACTTGCTGCAGCTTCTGCATCAGCATCAGCATTTGCAGCTTCACCTTGGACTCTGGGGCTTCCCAGGCAGCACTAGTCGTAAAGAATTCGTCTGCCAGTGCAGGAGACACAGGAGATGTGGGTTTGATCCCTGGGTCAGGAAGAATCCCCTGGAGAAGGAAAATGGCAGCCCGCTCCAGTATTCTGGAAAATTCTGTGCACAGAGGAGCCTGGCGGGCTACAGTCCATGGGGCTGTAGAGAGTCGGACTCTACTGAGCAACTTAGCACTGAACAAACTTGGACTTTGATATTACGGAGATGGCTATTTTCTTCTTGTCTGGGAAATCTCATGGACAGAGATGCTAGTTTCAAAATAGTCGGACATGACTTAGTGACTAAACAAGAACAAATAACATTTTCTTCTTAAATCTCATAAATCATCCTCTGCCAGCTTCAAACTTTTCTTCTGCAGCTTACTCACCTGCCTCAGCCTTCACAGAATTGAAGAGAGTGAGGACTTTCTCTGCATTAGGCTCTGGCTGAAGGGAATGCTGTGGCTGGTTTCATCTTCCATCCAGACCACTTGAACTTTCTCCATATCCACAATAAGGCTGTTTCGATTTCTTATCATTTGTGAGTTCACTGGAGCAGCACTCTGAATTTCCTTTGAGAACTTTTCTTTTGCGCTCACAACTTGGCTAACTGTTTGGTGCAAGAGGCCTAGTTTTCAGCCTGTCTCAGTGTCTGAAATGCCTTCCTTGCTAAGCTTAATCATTTCTAGCTTTTGATGTAAAAGCGAGAGGTTTGATTTAAAGTGTGACCTTTCTGTTCACTTGAATGCTTAGAGGCCACTGTAGATTAATGGGCCTAATCTCAGTTTTGGGCTTCCCTGGTGGCTCAGACAGTAAAGAATCCACCTGTAATGTGGGGACCTGGGTTCGATCCCTAGGTTGGGAAGAGTCCCTGGAGGATGGCATGGCAACCCACTCCAATGTTTTTTTTTAATATTTACTTATTTTTATTTATTTGGCTGTGCCAGGGTCTGTCTTATGGCATGTGGGATCTAGCTCCCTGACCAGGGATCGAACCTAGACCCCCTGCATTGGGAGCCTGGAGTCTTAGCCACTGGACCACCAGGGAAGTCCACACTCCAATATTCTTCCCTGGAGAATCCCCATGGACAGAGGAGCCTGGAGGGCTACAGTCCATGGGGTCACAGAGTTGGACACGACTGAGCGACTAGGCATATAGCAATCTCAATATTGTTGTATTTCAGAGACTAGGGAGGCCCAAGGAGAGGAAGAGAGACAGCAAAACAATCAGAATACACATGACTTTCACCCATTAAGTTCAGTGTCTTATGTGGGTGCAGTTCATGGCACCCTGTAACAGTTACAATAGGAACATCAAAGATCACTGATCATGGACCACCATAACAAATATAACAATAACAAAAACTTTGATATACTGTGAGAATTCCCAATATGTGACAGAGACATAGTGAGCTAATGCTGTTGGAAAGATGTCACTGATAGACTTGCTTGAACACACGGATGCCATAAATCTTCCATCTATAAGAAATATAATATCCGTGAAGTAAAGCAAAGCATAATAAAATAAGATATGCCTGAATAAAGAAACCCAGAGAGGCAATTAGGTAGTCAGTCACATCAAATGGGAAAGAATTTCCTATAAATGCTGGAAATTCCTGGATATCATGTGGAAATATACAGGGAGAACTTTTTAGGCCACGCTCGTTCCCTAAGCGGACGGGGTGTGTTGCCCAGGGCATCGACGGAGCTTTCTCCGGGTAGCTGAAGATTTTGGCCACTCCCCATCTCCATCCTCTCAATCTGGCTGTCATTCCATTTGAAAGAACTGAAGTTACTTTTCACTTGGGAGAACATAATAAAAATCAGTTCTTCACTACTAAATTAGGATGGACAACCCTTCTCTTGGGAAGAAAAGCAATAACTGATCACAATAATGAGATTGTGCAACAAGCTTTGAAAATGCTTAGCCCGCATTTATACAGAACAGGATATGCTTACACTTCAGATACAGCCATTAGATTTATGTTTCAGAGATACTGAGTAGGTAATAAATACAAGCATCACGCTCTATTGAAACCACTTTGCTTTTTTCAAAAGATAAAAATAGTATTTGCTTGTTCACTTCATATTAAACTACAGTGTTCAAAATATTCCACTTTGGATTTTCAAAATCAATTCTGGCAGGATTAGCCCGTAATACAATGATTCATTTTCCAAAGGAAATACCACCAGTGATGCATTGCGCTCTCAAAAATTGTGTTCCAAGCATGATATTAGATTTTTATTCCATATCATCAAAACTGACTTTTCTGGGTCTCATAAAGTGCATTTCCAAAAGTAATTAAATGTTTTATAAGGTCAAGCTCAATATTTAATTTTAAATGTAAACAGAACTGAAATTTTAAGGGTTTATGTTAAGAAAACATTAGAAGTTAGAGAAAATGAAAGGATTTCATTATACTGTATCATTTTCTATGTCTTGAGAAAGTTGTATTTTTCTCTTTAACTTCCTACATTTTAACCAAAGGGATAAACATTATCCTGCCTTTCAGGGTTTTTATAAGTATTCCAATTTATAAAATATCACAGAGGTAGTAGTAGTATAGTTATTGTTATCTAAGTAGAAGGTAAGTCTATTGATAAAATTAAAATGAAGATCCCAAAAACATGTAATTAATTTAAGTGGATACTTAGATGTTGAGTGAGAACAATGTGTAATGATGCAAAGCTAATTATTTAGTGGCAGGTTATAAAATAGAGCAGTTAAAACAAAGGGAAAAAAGAATCCCATAGGCAGGAGAACAGTAGAATGAAATTAAACAGAAGACAGCTTAAGGGCGGCCTCAGGTACTCGGCAATAATGTGCTTGCGACACAGAGTTCCAAGCTGTCTTTGTTGGTTTGGGGAGCAAATACAGAATGATACCTTCCATCTTCCTCCTACCATGCCTGGTGGATCATATTACTGACATCCCCGTATTGATCTAGCCATGCTCTCTAGATTCAGCCAGACCTCCAAACTGTCTAACCACATCTGCTTCACTCTTAGTTCCACACAAGGAACTGTGGATTTGTTTGGCACCTTGGGGCTTCAGCAACTTCTGCAAGAAAAAAAAAGGTAGTTGTGCAGGAATCTTTTGAGAAAATCATGATGTATTTGATGGCTGAGGTGTTTACTCATGAACGGATCTTTCAAAATTTTAATCTGGGCCTGTTTTCACATTTCAGAGAACTCAAATGTAGAAAATCCAAAGTGATTTGGCTATTCTTTCAAAATTAACTAACCAAGTGATATTTAACTTGAAGGACTTCTCAGGTAACTCAGTGATAAAGAATCCACCTCCCAATGAAAGACACAGGAGACTCGTGATCAGTCCCTAGGTTGGGAAGATCCTCTGGAGAAGGAAATGGCAACAGACTGCAGTCTTCTTGCCTGGGAAATCCCATGGACAGAGGAGCCTGGTGGGCTACGGTTCATGGGATGGCAAAGAGTTGGACCTGACTGAGCAAATAACACACACATACTGAATGTAGAGATTTATAATTTGGATGTGCATCTGATTTGATAAAATATTTTTCTTCTGTAGTTCAAGAAAATGAGTAAACAGAGTAGTAATTATACTTCATAATGGTCTATTCATTTAACAAACATTCATCGAATGCCTGCTTTCTGACAGGTACTGTGTTGCGTCCTGTGAAAACATGTGAAACTCATTTGTGGTCCAGTGGAAGGAGGCGGGCAGTTAAATATAGTAGAATGACATAGAAAATATACACATATAAAAATTGATATGTAATTGCCAAATAATAATTCCACAAGTCATGCTGAAATTATACTTTACATACGTATACCATTATATACTATATAATATATATCATAATTTAGACATACATTATTATTAAACATTTTTGCTGTGTTTTATATAAAATTGTATCTCAGCATATAATATTTTATGTCCTATACACTTTTAGGATTTCTTTGATTAATAGTGAACACTGGTGGCTCAGAGGTTAAAGCATCTGCCTCCAATGTGGGAGACCCAGGTTCCATCCCTGGGTCAGGAAGATCCCCTGGAGAAGGAAATGGCAACCCACTCCAGAATTCTTGCCTGGAGAATCCCATGGACAGAGAAGCCTAGTAGGTTACAGTCCACGGGGTCGCAAAGAGTCGGACATGACTGAGCGACTTCACCTTCACCTTAATAGTGAACAACATTTTTAAATTGCCTGTTTCCATATTGTTTTAACTCTCACTGATTAAAAAAGATCTACATATTAGGATTATTAACTCCTTTCAGTTGAATGTTGTGTAATCCAATTTTTAGACAGACTTTGTGTTAGTAGTATTTCTGATGTCCAAATCAGCAATTGGCAGCACAATTTTTCAAAGGAATAATTTGTGGTCAAGTTTTGAACAAACTAAGGAAGAATTTTCCCTTGGTTTATAAGATGCTGACTTTCCCAGAAAATTTAGCATCTCTTAAGATAGCAAGCTATGGTTTTTCCAGTAGTCATGTATGGATACGAGAGCTGGACCATAAAGACTGCTGAGAGCCGAAGAATTGATGCTTTTGAACTATGGTGCTGGAGAAGACTCTTGAGAGTCACTTGGAGAGCAAGGAGACCAAACCAGTCAATTCTAAAGGAAATCAACCCTGACTGTTCATTGGAAGGACTGATGCTGAAGCTGAAGCTCTAATACTTTGGCCATTGATGTGAACAGCCAACTCACTGGGAAAGATTCTGATGCTGGGAAAGATTGAAGGCAAACAGAGAAGGATGCAGCAGAGGATGAGACAGTTAGATAGCATCACCAACACAATGGACTTGAATTTGAGCAAACTCTAGGAGATAGTGAAGGACAGAGTGGAGTGTTACAGTCCATGAGGTTGCAGAGAGTTGGACACGACTTAGTGAGTGAACAACAACAAAAGATCGTGGTAATTTTTTGTGTTTTTAAATCTCAAAGAGAGGCGGGGTCTAGGACCACCTAATGATAAATATGTTTTTCCCATGCAAGGATTTCAGAAAGCCACGCATAACTGGGGTCGCTGTCTTTTTGGATGGAATGGACCTGTGCATAGAAAGGCTATCTAGCACTATCGGTTTCTATTGATGAAATGTCAGTGACCTGCATTTTCTGTGACAACAAAAAAACTGTCCTCAGAGACTTTCAGAAAATCTTCCCTGAAGGTCATTTCTCCCCTGAGGAAATCACTACTCCACGAATATAGTGTTAGCTCCTTCTGGTGTATATATTAAAGCATATTATAGGGTCCTGCATTCGGATAGTCTGTTTATAGAACAGTAGTACAAACACTGCTCTTTCCACTCATGGACCACTGTGGTATTTTTAGGAACCAGGAAGTAGATGTGATACCAAAATACAATCTATTGCTATAATCAAGAAAAGCAAATGTTGTATCTTCCTAAGGAGAAGTATTAAGGAATATTAATAACTTTGTAAATAAATATGTAAAATGTGAAGGTAAGTCAGTGGAGTAAGGCTGTGTAGGAGGAGAAGACAAATGGCAAAAATGTAGAAAAATAAGATTCTTTTCCCAAGTCAAAAACAGAGATTAAATTAATTAATTTATTATAATTCAATCATGGGAGTTCACTAAACTGGATGGACAGCTTAGGATTTAATTTGGCTTGAAATACATGGAAACAGGAACATATCCTAACAATAATTTTGAAATTATTTTATTTTTTATTAATTTTTAAATAATCGTGTGAAAACTGGCATCTGAAGTAACATTTTTTGCTGGTCTGAACGACTGAACTGAACTGAACTGATTGTTCTTATAAAAAGGGAAAGTTTGAAGGCAAACATGTGCATGGGGAAAAGCATCATGTGAAAACGGAGGCAAAGACTGAGTTGATGCTTTTTTAAGTCAAGGAATTCTAAAGAGCCACAAAACCACCAGAAGTTAGGAGAGTCATGAAACAGATTCTCTTTCACAGGCCACAAAATAACCAAGCCTACCAGCACTTTGATCTTTGACTTCCAGCCTCCAAAACTGTAGGAAATTAAGTCTTTGTTATTTAAGCCACCAACTTGGTGGTACTTCCTTACAGCAGCCTTAGCACATTGCAATACCATGCTATAGTCTGGTTTCCATAGTTTTATATAATACCTCTTTTCTGTTCCAAGATCCCTCATAATTACATCCAACCATTATGTCTCCTAAGGATGCTTTTGGCTGACCCTGATAGTTGAGAAATAATAGATATTTTATAGGATGCTCCACTATTTGCATTTGCGTGGTATTTTTCATATGACTAGATTGTGATTACGACTTTGGGGAGGAAGACCAACCTCTTTTCTGTTCCAAGATCCCTCATAATTACATCCAACCATTATGTCTCCTAAGGATGCTTTTGGCTGACCCTGATAGTTGAGAAATAATAGATATTTTATAGGATGCTCCACTATTTGCATTTGCGTGGTATTTTTCATATGACTAGATTGTGATTATGACTTTGGGGAGGAAGACCACAGAAGTAAAGTGCCATTTCCATCACATCATAGCAATATGAGTTTTACATGCTACCCACATGATTTATCAGTGTTGATGTTGACCTAGATCACCTTGCTGAAGCTGTTTTGTTAGTTGTCTCCAATGTAATGTACCTCTTTTCTGCCCCCTTTACATTAGTGTGAACACTTCCTCAACAACAACGAAACGAAAACCCCAATTGAAAAATGGGCAGAAGATCTAAATAGATATTTCTCTAAAGAAGACATACAAAGGGCCAACGAACACATTAAAAAGATGCTCAACATTAATAATTACTAGAGAAATGCTAATCAAAACTACAATGAGATACGACCTCAAACCACTCAGAATGGTCATCAAATGCTGGGAAGTGTGTGGAGAAAGGGGAACCCCCCTACACTGTTGGTGGAAATGTAAATTGGTACAACCACGATGGAGAACAGTATGGGAAATTCCTCCAAAAACTAAAAATAGAGGTGTCCTATGATCCAGCAGTCCCACTCCTGAGCATATATCTGAACAAAACTGCAATTCACAAAGATGCATGCAATCCTATGTTCATAGCAGTGCTCTTCACAATAGACAAGACATGGAAACAACCTAAATGCTCATCGACGGAGGAATGGATGAAGAAAATGTGGTGGTATGTATACACAATGGAATACTACTCAGTCATAAAAAAGAATGAAATAGGGTCATTTACAGCATCATTGATGGACTTAGATACTATCATACAAGTCAGAAAGCAAAAGATAAATACTACATAATAACACTATATTTGGAATCTAAAATATGACGTAAATGAACCTATCTACAAAACAGTAACAGATTCACAAACAGAAAACAGACTGTAGTTGAAAAGAGGGAGGGAATGTGGGGGAAGGATGGATTGGGATTTAGGGGTTAGTAGATGTAAACTATTATGTATACAATGGATAAACAGTGAGGTCCTACTGTATAGCACAGGAAAGTATATTGAATACCCTGTGATAAACCATAATGGAAAAGAACTCCTAGAAGAATGTGTATGTATAACAATCACTTTACTGTACAGCAGAAATTAACACAACATTGTATATCAACTATACTTCAATTAAAAATATGTCTTCCTACTCTTTGGGAAGGAAATCACTGTTCATTATTTACATTTCAGAAGTTTTAAGTTATGTTCCTCCTCCTTGAAGGCATAGTATTTATATAACTTTTTGAAATTATCCTTCATAAGAGATATGCCTCTTCTCCTCCACTTATTTATTTAAACATTTATTTGTATCAATATAGACTCATGAAAGTTTATTTTATACTTTGAGTTATAAAATAACTCAATACTTCAATACTACTTTCTTTGTGACTCAAATTGTTTGACCTTTGGCCATTGGAATTCTTTGTGTTCTTTTGATCGATCTGTATTAATGTAGTATGTGTGTTTCAGCATGTTGTTACCTTCTGGCACTAAAAGATGCTNATTACTTGAGCAACCACCATACTGTTTGTCATAGTCGCTATATTAAAACTCTTCCTGATATAAAATTTAAGACAAATGTTAAATTTATTACTTCTCAGTAGTATTGGAAAACCCGTCTAACAAATGTTAACATATATATTTGAATGTGATGAATATTTGAATAGAAAAGCTAATGTGTCAGAAACAACAGTTTTACAGTGAGAGTATTTAATGTTTACCTCTTCCAAGTTTTCTTTCCTTGAGTTTCTTTAAGAAAGGAACTTAATTTCAGGGATGTAAAACAATTTGTGGGAATAATGGACTTAGTGAAAGTAAAACAAATTTATCTCATATGAAGTGTTAATATTTACTCTACACCATCTCTTCAAAACAAACTCCATTGAGAAGGGTTTTTTTTCTGTATATATCCCATCACCCACCCAAATAAATTATGAACATATCCTATTCCAATAACAAACAAATGTGTTCCTACAATTATCCTCATAAGGGCATCAAAGTCACTATCTGCACTAAAATCTACTGGACTTAAGAGGCCAGCATCACTCTCCTAACATATTAAGTAGGTTCCTGGCGAGTAGAGGTTTAAGAAGTAATGATCCTCTGAGAGGAGGTATTTGGAATATATTTGTGCCTAAACTTACCCACATTTAGATATGACATTCCACATTCCAGAGTCACACCATTTTTAGCTCCTCTCTTAAATTAGAAAAACTGTCAAACTATACAGAGTCATTGTTGAAGTAAATTTTTAGTGCTTGTGAAATCATTTAGTGTTTGTCCAACCAAGGGAAAATGAAACAAAGCAAACAAAAAGTGAAAAAAAATTTAAATTAAAGTTTTAAAAATGTTTCATTGGTAAAAATCAAGTTCCTGGTAACAAGTTTTGGTGGAAACTTAGGCCTTCTCCCATGACATGCTTCAGGACAAGATAAAACCAGAAACATGGAAAAAAGATTCAGGAAACAGCAAAAATAATATATGGAACATGACACAGGAATCACAAATCTTTCAACATTGGCTATAGATAAACAGTTCCTTTTCTAAACAAAAATTAAAAAACACTAATACCNCAAGATAAAACCAGAAACATGGAAAAAAGATTCAGGAAACAGCAAAAATAATATATGGAACATGACACAGTAATCACAAATCTTTCAATATTGGCTATAGATAAACAGTTCCTTTTCTAAACAAAAATTAAAAAACACTAATACCAAACTGCATTAAGTTTAAATTCTAATTTCTGAGCTTAATAGAAATGCAAACATTAGTTTGCAAATGTTAAGTTATAGCTAATATAACTAACATAACTAATATAACTAACATGAATGAGCCAGCACCTAATAGTTTTCTTTTATTAAACCAGGATAATCAAAATCAGAAAAAAGTAAACACAATGAGATATGCGCCATAGACATTTCAAGTATTAAGTGCAATAATTTCTGAGCTTAATAGAAATGCAAACATTAGTTTGCAAATGTTAAGTTATAGCTAATATAACTAACATAACTAATATAACTAACATGAATGAGCCAGCACCTAATAGTTTTCTTTTATTAAACCAGGATAATCAAAATCAGAAAAAAGTAAACACAATGAGATATGCGCCATAGACATTTCAAGTATTAAGTGCATTGTTAAAGTTTTCTTTGATAACCTTTTCTAATATCAATGTCAAAATTCACTCATAGCCAAGGGGAATCTATGCACTTAGTAGATGTATAAGATTGTCTTGAATTTCCTTTTGTTTTGATTTTCTGTTTCAGCACTTCTCTTTCTTATGGAGCTCATAAGAAAAAACATAAGTACCAAGAAATTTAGCAGAGCAATCTAAGAGTATGCACATAAAAATACCCACTAGTGTATGTTGACACACAAGTTGCCCAGAGACAGTATCTTTTAATGGTACTTAATTTTTTTACTTTCCTACATTTTCTTTTCTTTGCACCCATGAGCAACAAATAAAGATGAAAAGTAAGGAAAATAAGAATAAGGTTTAGATGATTTAAGTGTTTTGTGTGCAGTCTTGCAATAAGTTGCCTACGACACAAAATTTGAAAAAATTGTTATTACAGATATGAAAAGTACTTTCAATTAGCAAGAATTTGTATGTACTAAATCCTGGTTACCTTTCTCTGAAAAGTGGACATGATACAGTAGAGTCTTTATTAACTATAACCCCAGGAGGAATAATTACATTTTGTTCTAGAAAGTAGTTTCAAAATCAGGCAGTAATTGGTCCTGCCTCTGGGAAAGGAATATATGAGGATATATATTTCTCATCTAAAGAAAAAGCATAGCACATTTTGCCTAAATTTTCTACTTCCATTATATTATTAAACCACTAGTCATAGAAATAATGCCTCTGAATTTTTTCCTTACTAAGGGATCCCATTATCAAAGGGGATGGTGTATTTTTCTACCATACTGTTGAACTGTTCAACACTATATGCATATTCTGTTTACACAGTCATACCATAAGGAAAAGGAAAT
>SJYX01019022.1:366598-480684 GCA_006410675.1 Oreotragus oreotragus | reverse complement strand
CACACACACACACACACACACACACACACACACACACACACATAATGTACGTCTATGTACCTAAATATGTTGTTACACAAATCAATGATAATCATTTTGTAATGAGAGCTCACCATTTTATTCTCTAAAATATTTATTTCATGGCTATATTTGAGAAAGATTCCCTGAAGAATGTCAACTGTGGTGCTTTTTAGAAAGTTAAGCTTTCTGATTTCTCAAATTCGGTAGGCAGGAAGCATTGTCTATGGAGTGGGGGCAGGTAGATGAGTGGGCCTAGAAAGGACGCTGAAAGTTGCTCAAGGTCCGTTTGCCCTGGAAAGCAGCTCATAGAGAGGAACATTGGTATCTTTTCAAATCAGCCCTCCTTAGAACAACTGCCATCATTTAAAAATTTGCTCTCTCTTTGCTGACTTATTATCTAGGATAAAATCATCGCAGTTCTCTTCCTAATGAGCTGCAATTTTTTTCTAATGTCAAAAGAGCAAAAATAGCCAAAACATAGATGAAGGAGTTGTGTAATATCTAGTAAATATACCGCAGTGTCTCATAAACATTAAGTTCAGGACAACTTTCATCCAAAAATGGGATTCATTTGATCCAAACCAGATGAATGAAGAAAGCAGCTACCGTGTAAATAGCTCACTTGTTACTTTTCCAGAGAGAAAACTAACTATAAATCATTTGAGGGTCTATTTAAAAGACATTCACAATTTTGTCAGAATAATGTTAACTTTTGGAATCTTGAGAATGTAATATTTTCCAGAGATAAACTCTAAAGGATTAGATGAGCAAATAGACACATACAAATATTTTAAGTGATACAGCACCAGATTTCTTCCATACACTTCTTCAGCTTTATTCTGGGACTGGCTTTTCTAGGTTATTTTTTTTTAAATGTATGCTTAAATAGATATAAAAAAGGTAAAAAGGTACTTTGTAGACCTGTGTACCATGAGATATTCGCAATGGAAAAAGAAACCTCTGTGGTATTTGCTTCAGACCACGAGCCCCTGGCTGTGTATCCATTGTCTGCTTCAGCAAAAAAGTAGTGACGTTTTTTGTGAAGAATGCCATTATGTAACCATCCACCGATATGTGAAGGGTCAGAATGCTCCATCTGGTCCTTCTGCCTTTCAGCTCTTAACTCATCATTCTTTTACTCCTGTGATAAGAAAGAGGAGAGGACTGGAGCAATGCTGTAGACATAGTTTGAATCTCTTTCTTTCCAAAAGAGAGCTCTTTTTGTAATATGAATCCCAGCATCTAATTTTTCTTCTTCTTTCCTTTTTTTTTTTTTTTTTGGTACTAACCCTCTTCTCTTTCAGGTTTAGGGCCTGTGCTGATTTTCAACTCCCTCTACTTTCTCTTCCTGTCCTCCCTAGCATTCTGAAGGCTGAGATGCTTTCAGTAAATTGTTTTTTGAATTAGAGTTTAGAATGAGATATTATCTCGAGAATAGGTCTGTTTTATTACTTTGTATCCTTTCCTCTCTGATGAATGGAGCAGCTAGCACAGTGCTTGCTGCTGCTGCTGCTAAGTCGCTTCAGTGGTGTCCAACTCTGTGCAACCACATAGACGGCAGCCCACGAGGCTTCCCCGTCCCTGGGATTCTCCAGGCAAGAACACTGGAGTGGGTTGCCATTTCCTTCTCCAATGCATGAAAGTGAAAAGTGAAAGTGAAGATGCTCAGTCATGTCCTATTCTTAGCGACCCCATGGACTGCACCCTACCTCCTCCATCCATGGGATTTTCCAAGCAAGAGTACTGGAGTGGGGTGCCATTGCCTTCTTGGAGCACAGTGCTTGGCACATACTAAAAGGTGGTCAAAAATAACTGCTAAAACAGAGTCACTTATACGTGAGGTCCAGCCCTGGCCCTCAGTAATCGAGCCACAGGGAACTTTAGTTTTTTCTGCTATGAAACTGGAGACGTAGACATTATGTAGTTATTATCTTAACTAAATGAGATAACTTATCTAAAAAATGACTTGCTGAGTTCCAAGAACACAGTAAGTCCCCAATAAATATTAGTTCTAAATAGTATTAATATTTAAGCTAGTCATTTAGTTTTCATGAACTGTACTCTCCTCCTTTGCACAAGAGGATTATAATAATTCTTGGAACTTCCTGACAGGTTTTTCAGAGGATTAAATGAGTTTAGGCTGGTGGAACTCTTTGTGTAATATTTCAAAGAATGATGTAAATTTTTATTAAGGTAATAAAAATCTTATCACATTAAAAAACTGATGGACTAATGAATTTAAGAACAAGGTTAATGTTGAATGATTCTTATCTTTCCAAGGACAAATCATTATTTATACTTTTACAAAAAGTATTCGTGGTTATTTGAGGCTTCCTGGTGGCTCAGATTGCAAAGAATCTGCCTGCAAGGCAGGAGATCTTGGTTCCATCCCTTGGTTGGGAAGATCCCCTGGAGGATGGCATGGCAACCCACTCCAGTATTCCTGCCTGGAGAATCCCCATGGACAGAGGAGCCTGGCAGGCTACAGTCCATGGGGTCTCAAAGAATTGGATATGACTGAGCAACTAAGCACAGCAGGAAAGAAATATCACATCATATTTTGATACAAACTGAAGAAGCATAAAGATAAAAACATGGGGTCAAGGAGGATCTTTCACTCCAGTAAATTAATGTTTTATATAAAGACTGAGATTTTGTTAAAAAATTAAGCGATTAAGACTATCCTTTTCAACTCTTAATAATATTGAAGATCATTCTGCTGGGAAAAATTATTATGTCTCAATCAATGTCCTCTTAGTTGAAATGAGCAGGAACTCATATCAAACTGTGTAAGCTACCAAGGGAGTTTTGTGGACCAGCAGTAGGTATTTTGCAGGATCCAAGATCAGCTAGGCCATGGGAGGACTTATCCCAGGAGTAGCTAGTACTCTTAGTCCTTTATTTCTATTTTTCTCTGTTTTTTTTTGAGACCTAGCAGCAAAATTTATTCTACATCAAGTAAGCATTAGAATCATCCTTTCAAGTTCATGTCTTAAACTTGGTATGTGCTATGCTGTGCTTAGTCGCTCAGTCTTGTATGACTCTGTGACCCCATGGTCTGTAGCCTGCCAGGGTCTTCTGTCCATAGGGAGTCTCCAAGCAAGAATACTGGAGTGGATTACTGTGCCCTCCTCCAGAGGATCTTTCCCACCCAGGGACTGAACCCAGGTCTCCCACACTGCAGGTGATACTGAGCCAGCAGGGAAGCCCTAAACTTGGTATACCTTCAACAAAACTTTACAACCAAAAATTATATTTTAAATGAGAGTTAACTACAAAATGGAAGGCTGTCCTCAATGCTGTTTATCAGTCAGTCTTTCCTAATGTTTTCAGTTTCAAGCAAAATCTATCTTTGATGATACAGATCTGCTTTATTACCAATTGTATCCTCTCTCTGCTCTATAGATAGGTTCCCACTGAACTTGGTGCTCCCTGGTGGGCCAGCACATGGTGGGATGGAAGAAAGGCCACAGTGACACATGGAGAAGAATTCAGAGAGAGGAGTTGGCTGTGTGCTAAGCAACTCAGAAGCTCTCTACTGCAGATTTCCACATAAAAAAAAAAAAATATGCTATCCATGTCAAACCAGGAAATCTTTCAATGTCATACCTGTAAAAGTAAAACACATTTTGATTTAAAACTATACCCAGAAGGGAAAAAAATAATAATGCCACCCTCCAATCAGCTATGTAATATGGTTCCCAGATGGGAAAGGTTTATTTGTTTACTGACTGAAAATGTATGAGATTCAAAGTGTTTCAGAGAAGTCTATTTTGAATGGAATGTTCAGTAGTCTTTAATATTCATTTTTAAAGCCAAATAAAATATAAAAATTATTTGAATTTTAACTGTGGGCCAGAAAATGATGAGTGGCAAAATCCCTATAAATTCATAAACCCTCTATATTTCAAGTTGATCGTTTGGCCTTCCAAGTAGAATTTCTGCTTCTGGAGTAGCTATAATAACTCACTCATGTAAATTACTGCTTGGCCACATCTTTAGTCGGTCCCCAGATTGTTTTTGGAGGCATCTTAATCTCTTCTGGCTTCGTGGAAATTGGCAGACAAGGCAGTAGCAAGCTACTGTGGATCTGTCTTGTTGATTTAGGGCCAGAGCTTCTGCTTCTGTCCTGAATTAGGTTCATTGACAACATTCCCTTCACCACCCCACTCTTTCTTATACTTTACTTGAAGATTTTTAAGGTTCCAATGGATGCAAAGAACATATATTTGGGAAATGAGTAGAAAAGTTGAGATCTGGGAGAATGAATATAAGACCGAAGAAGAGATTGTTAAAGTTTAGAGGTTTAGATAAACTTCCCTTGGTCTGATGATACCTTAGTACTTTAGCTCATAACCTAGAAATATATACACATATATATATATATATATGTATATATTTTGTAAAGATGTGCTTATGTTCTATATAAAATAAAGCACATGGCATTTTACCTTTAGTTTTTATAGTAGCACTTACAGCTTGCATAGAAATAATAATATACAGTGTCTTTGGCTGAAATTACTAATAAGAATTTAGCAATGATTATTAAAACAAGCAATCCTTTGGCTCCAAATCACTGCAGATGGTGACTGCAGCCATGAAATTAAAAGACACTTGTTCCATGGAAGAAAAGCTATGACCAATTTACACAGCATATTGAAAAGCATAGACAATACTTTGCCCACAAAGGCCCATCTAGTCAAAGCTATGGTTTCTCCAGTGGTCATGTATGGATGTGAGAGTTGGACTATAAAGAAAGCTGAGCACCGAAGAACTGATGCTTTTGAACTGTGGTGTTGGAGAAGACTCTTGAGAGTCCCTTGGACTGCAAGGAAATCCAACCAGTCCATCCTAAAGGAGATCAGTCCTGAATATTCACTGGATGGACTGATGCTGATGCTGCAACCAATACTTTGGCCACCTGATGTGAATGATTGACTCATTGGAAAAGACCTTGATGCTGGGAAAGATAGAAGGCAGAAGGAGAAGGGGATGACAGAGGATGAGATGGTTGGATGGCATCACTTACTCGATGGACGTGAGTTTGAGTAAGCTACTGGAGTTGGTGTCGTACAGGGAAGCCTGGCGTGCTGCAATCCATGGGGTCGCAAAGAGTCGGACATGCCTGAGTGACTAAACTGAACTGAACTGAATCCTTTGGCAAGCACACCATTAAACAAATTAGCAGATAGAGCCTCTACAATGGCTTATTTTACTTAATTGTTCATTATTGACTTAATTGATGGTTCATGTCAAGTAGCACAAGTAATTGATGATGTTGGTAAAATAAACTGCCAGGGCCAAATTCATGAAGACTCTTTCATCACACATTTTAAGAGAAAGATGATAATTTACAAATACTTGGGTGGTCTTGGAGGAAACTTGCATTGGATAATTAAACCTAACACCTCTCTTTCTGATGGGGCTTATTTTCTAAATGACAAGAGATATCATAGTTTACACCAGACTGCTATTATCTTTGATACTATACACTTGACCTTTCAGGTTTGTTTTCTTTAATCAAATATATGATTTTTCTTGGACAAAAGCCATGTCTTTATAGGTCATCATTCTTTCAGTTATTAAAGGACCCTATAAAAAGAGGTGTTCTGTGATCATAAAAGGTTTTTCTCCAGATTTAAGAACTAACTGTTGCCTATAAAAAATTTCTAATAAAAAATCAGGGCACAGAAAAAAAAAAAGAGCATGTAAAGAATTGTCAATAATAAATTAATCTGTCTTCAAATATGTGTAGAAGGAGGTAATAACTTTTGATTTTGAAAGTCAGTAATTCTGGATGTCTGAGATTTAATTGGAAAGAACTAAGATTACCACAATGTTTGCTACAGAAACTCCTGGAGCTGGAAGTAACAAAATACACAAAAAAATAAAAAAAGAGGCTCTCAAATTTAATAAAACTATATTTTGTCCTTTTCCTACACGTGTTTACTTTTTTGATTGTCTTTCAGTTCAGTTCAGTTCAGTCACTCAGTCGTGTCTGACTTTTTGTGACCCTATGGACTGCAGCACGCCAGGCTTCCCTGTCCATCACCAACTCCCGGAGTTTACTCAGACTCATGTCCATTGAGTTGGTGATGCCATCCAACCATCTCATCCTCTGTCGTTCCCTTCTCCTCCCACCTTCAATCTTTCCCAGCACCAGAGTCTTTTCCAATGAGTCAGTTCTTCACATCAGGTGGCCAAATATTGGAGTTTCAGCTTTAGCATCAGTTCTTCCAATGAATATTCAGGACTGATTTCCTTTAGGATTGACTTTAACAGTTGCTATTCTGAGTAAGCCAAACTGTGGGTCTTACTTTTCATTCTTGTCTTAGCTTTCTAGGACATTGGGTTTGTGCCTGAATTTTAGTTATATTTACCAAAGCCAAAAATAGAGGTTTTCTGAGAAAGTGTCTGTGATGAAAAATGTTATAACTCAGCCAGTTCAGCACATATAACCTGTAAGTTGCTTTAACCATGCCTATATATCTGGGACATACTTTAGTAAGTACTTTAAAAAGTGATACTGAATAAATTAATTCTATTCCGAGAGAAATCTCTTAGTACTTTAATAGAAAAGTCTTTGAAAAGAACTGAGTCTGGATATGAACTTATTCTGATGACCACTGCTCAGGTAAATGATTAGGTTGGTTGGTTTATTTATAGTAAACAAGGCAAATTTGTCCCAAGTTAACTCTATTTTAAAGAAAGACTACTTCCTCTCTGTTTTAGCTCTTTCCCCCTCCCTCCTGCTGTTACCTGAAAAACTCATTTCCCCCCCTTGGTGGGTGTCAGTTTAAGAAACACAACAAAAGATTGGGAGAAGGAAAGGTTTATTACTTGCAACAAGTATGGAGAACACTGGGGATCTTTCCCAATACAGTGTCTCTCCAAACAGCAAAACTGGGGATATTTTAAGCTAAAAGGGGCTTAAAACACATATCTGTGAAGGAACTTGAGGGGTGGCCAGAGTCTAAGTTTTAGTTGATGGAAGTCACGAGGTCCAGAAAAGGTCAACATCATTATCCCTCAGGTCTCAGCTGATCTGGAGGTTGAGTCTTCAGGTTAATCTTTACCACTGAAACAGAACTGGGAGTCTTTGCAGCTAATTTATTATATTTGCTGTTGTTACTTCTCTCATCTGATGACAGTCATTTATTTCTGCATTTTTTTATTCCCTAAAGATAATTAATTACTGAGACATGTTCAAGGGTAAGTATTGTGGCAAGGCTTAGACCACAAAATGACTTAGACCAAAAATGGCTTCTCTCATGTCAAGAGAGCCAGGCTTGCTTCTCTCCCTCTGGGGGCGCCCTGCCCTATCTGTTTGCATACCCTTTACACTTTGCATCATCTCTGGTCTGCATGTTCTTCTTCTTCTCCCTTTTTCCCAGTGTTTTCTTTTCCTTCCTGTGATTCTTCTTTATTACTCTTTCCCTCTCCTTATTTAATGTCTTCTCTTTTTTTAAAGTAGTCATAAAACAAAGATGATATTTTTATATTGAGGTTTGATTTCTTCTCAGTTCTCAGATAATGGGCCAGCTTTTACTGCCCTAGTGAGCCAAAAAGTAGCTAGATTTTTGGGGACCGATTGGANTCTTTTCTCTTCTTGCTATTCTTTGGAACTCTGCATTCAGATGCTTAAATCTTTCCTTTTCTCCTTTTCTTTTTGTTTCTCTTCTTTTCACAGCTATTTGTAAGGCCTCCCCAGACAGCCATTTTGCTTTTTTGCATTTCTTTTCCCTAAAGTGCTTTCCAAAAGGATTTAAAACAGTTGCTAATAAGGGAAGAGAGGGATACAGAGACAAAGGAGGAGCAGTCTAGAAACAATAGTGCAGCCTTGGGACAGGATCCTGGTTCCCCCCCAGGGGATGCACATAACAGTATCCTTGAGCTCTTCTGCAGAAATAAAACCCCACTCAATGGAAGATGTTAACCACTTGATGAAGTATTCTTCATTCCTGAGGGAAGGTCACAGTTTGATAATCTCAAGGACCTCCTGAGGCCAGATTAAGGGAATGCAGGCCTAATCCTTATTAGAAACACTTTCAGATCCTTATTAGAAAACTCATCCTTGAACCACTGCTGTAAAACTCCTCACTAAATCCTCTAGGGTGGAGACACACAGTTTTTGAGGGCACAAAACTGCTATGTCCACCTTTGCCTGGCAAAACCCTAAAGGTATTCTTTCCAATTTAACTCCAAACTGTGTCTTTGAGATTTGATTCAGCACTAGTGTACAGAGGCCAAGACTTTGCATCAATATCAGCCTCTCCTGCTGTAGCCCTGCTTCCTTCTGGGACAAGGGTGCAGGTGCTGGGAGGGGGGAATGCTGCTGCTGCTGCTGCTAAGTCGCTTCAGTCATGTCCAACTTTGTGTGACCCCATAGATGGAAGCCCACCATGCTCCCCCATCCTTGGCATTCTCCAGGCAAGAACACTGGAGTGGGTTGCCATTTCCTTCTCCAATGCGTGAAAGTGAAAAGTGAAAGTGAAGTCGCTCAGTAGTGTCCGACTCCTAGCGACTCCATGGACTGCAGCCTACCAGGATCCTCCATCCACGGGATTTTCCAGGCAAGAGTACTGGAGTGGGGTGCCATTGCCTTCTCCAGCAGTGGGAATAGTATAAGCTAAAAGGAAATTGAGGCAACCTGGACCCAACCTTCAGGGCTTCTGCTCCAGCAACTTGGACAGGTTCAGCTAGAACAAGAGAGAGGGCTCAAACAATTTAAGAAATGAAAGAATAGTGGCAACTACAAATTGGCACTTGCCAAGAGCATTTGCCAGTGAACAACAAAGACATTTGCCATCTGCCTCTGTGGAGAATTCAGGGTTGAAACTGAGGCACTCTGTGCTCTAGGGAAACTGGAGTTTAGATAGCTGGATATTTTCAAGAACTGATTTCATGATCCCAATCCTTACATCTTCTCATATCTAGAAAATTACTATATCCCTTTATCAGTTCCTTGTGACTTGCAGAAAACCTTTTGTAAAGTAAAGGCTTGATTGCACTGAACTCGCTCTTCACCAAAATCTTATTGACCTTTCCTCACTACCTCTTTGGAGCAGTCTCTCAGAGCTACCTGAGGTGCTGTCTCCTGGGCTACGGTCGTCATCTTGCCCCCAATAAAACTTAACTCACAACTCTCATGTTGTGCATCTTTTTAGTCACCAGCAGATATCAGTGGGATACAAAAAACCATAATAAGCAAATTGGACAACCTAGAAGAAATGGACAAATTTCTATAAACACCCAATTTTCCAAGACTGAATCAAGGAGAAATAGCCAATCTGAACAGATTATCCCCAGTAATGAAATTGAATTGGTAATTTAAAAATTCCCAGCAAATACAAGTACTAAGGATCGAACGGCTTCAGTAGGGAATTCAACCAAATGTATAAAGAGCTAATACCTATCTTTGTCAAAATCTTCCCCAAAATGGAAGAGGGTGGAACACTTCCACATTAATTCTATGAGGCCAATATTACCCTAATATCAAATCCAGACAAAGACATTAGAAAAAAAGTTACAGGTCAGTATCTCTGATGAATATAGATGTAAAAATCTTCAAGAAAATATTCACAAATCTAATTCAACAATATATAAAAGGGATCATAGACAGTGATTGAGTTGGATTTAATACAGGGGTACAAAGATCATTCAATATTTGCAAATCATTTAATGTGATACACCACGTTAACAACAGGAAGGATAAAAATCGCATACTCATCTCAATAGACAGGAAAAGCATTTGCCAAAATTCTACATCCATTTAAGATAAAAGCTCTCATTAAAATTGGTTTAGAGGGATGAAAAATGGGTATAGAAGTTGAAATACAGATTTTAACACAACAAAGGCCACTTATGAAAAACCTATGCTAACATTATATTTACTGCTGAAAAGGTAAAAACTTTTTCTCTAAAATCAGGAACAATGCAAGGAAACGCACCTTGGCCACTTCTATTTAACACAGTATTAGAAGGCTTAGCACAGCAGTCAGACAATAAACAAAATGCCTCCAAATTGAAAAAGAAGAGGTAAAATTGTCACTGTTTGCATATATGATACTATATACAGAAAGCTGTAAAGTCACCAAAAAGTTATTAGAACTAATAAATATATTCATTAAAGTTGAAAATACAAGATTAAT
The DNA here is from genome assembly GCA_006410675.1 of Oreotragus oreotragus. Taxonomy (NCBI): domain Eukaryota; kingdom Metazoa; phylum Chordata; class Mammalia; order Artiodactyla; family Bovidae; genus Oreotragus; species Oreotragus oreotragus. The sequence continues at coordinate 470,512 of SJYX01019022.1, read as the reverse complement.
GTACAGAAACCTGAATGCTTTTCTATTTACTAATAATGAACTATCAGAAAGAAAATTTAAGGAAACAACCCCATTTACATTCACATCAAAAAAATAAAATACCTAGGAAAAAACATAACCAAGGAGATGAAATACCTATACCCTTAATTATAAAATTTTGATGAAGTGATGGACAATGATATTAAGAAATGGAAATATATCTCATGTTCCTGGATTAGAAGAATTAAAATTGTTAAAAAGTACATACTACGCTGGTGAGGGACAGGGAGGCCTGGTGTGCTGAGGTCCAGGTCTCAAAGGAGTCTGACATGACTTGGCAACTAAACAACAACAAAACTATCTAAAGCAGTCTACAGATTTAATGCAATCCCTGTTAAAATTCCCAAGGCATTTTCCACAGAACTAGAAACAATAATCTTAAAATTTATATGAAAGCTACTAAAGATTCTGAATTAATCTATAACAGAGACAAGAATATACAATGGAGAAAAGACAGTATCGTCAATAAGCGGTTCTAGAAAAACGGAACAGCCTCATGTAAAAGAATGATATTAGAATATTTCCTCACATCATATACAAAAATAAACTTGAGGTGGATTAAAAACATAAAATGTAAGACCTAAAAAGAAAACTTCTACAACAGAATGCAGGCAGAGTACTCTGACATAAACTGTAACAATATTTTTTTGGATCTGACTCCTAAGGGTAAAGAAGTAAAAGCAAAAATAAACAAATGGAATCTAATTAAACTTAAAAGCTTTTGTACAGTAAATGAAATTATTGACAAAATGAAAAGAAAATCTACTGAATGGAAGATCATATTTGCAAATTATATGATTGATAAGGGGTTGATGTTTAAAACACATAAACAGCTCATACTACTCATATAAACTTATATAAACAGCTCATACAATTCCCCCACAAAAAAAGAAAAAAAAAGCCCAATTAAAAAAATGAGCAAAAGGCCTGAATAGAAGGCCAACATTATTCATAAGAAGATATACAAATGGGCAACAGGGCACACAAAAAAATGCTTAATATCATGAAGCATGAGAGAATATGTGTATAAGAGACAGAACTTATATAAACAGCTCATACAATTCCCCCACAAAAAAAGAAAAAAAAAGCCCAATTAAAAAAATGAGCAAAAGGCCTGAATAGAAGGCCAACATTATTCATAAGAAGATATACAAATGGGCAACAGGGCACACAAAAAAATGCTTAATATCATGAAGCATGAGAGAAATGCAAAGAAAAACCACAATGAGTAACACCTGATACCCATTAAAACTGGTTATTATCAAAATATACAAGTAACAAATGTTGGCCAGAATGTGGAGAAAAGGGAACCATAGTATAATGTTAGTGGTATTGTACATTGGCGTGGCCACTATGGAAAACAGTATGGAGGTTCTTCAGATAACTAAAATAGAACGGCCATGATTCAGCAATTCCACTGCTGGGTATATAGCTGAAAAAAAAAATGAAAACACTAATATGAAAAGATAGATGCACCCCAGTGTTCATAGTAGTAGTATTTGCAATAGGTAAATTTTAAAGCAACCCAAGTGTTCATCAACAGATAAAGAAGACACTGTGTTTATATACATATATATGTATATATGTGTTTATATATATATATGTATATAAACACAATAGAATATTGTTGTTTAGTTGCTAAGGCTTGTCCAGTTCTTTGCAACACCATGGACTACAGCCTGCTAGGCTCCTCTGTCTATGGGATTTCCTAGGCATCATTACTGGAGGGGATTGCCATTTCCTACTCCAGGGGATCTTCCTAACCCAAGGGTTNTTCACTTTTCACTTTCATGCATTGGAGAAGGACTGTCTCTTATACACATCTAGATGTGTATAAGAGACAGGTTTAGTTGCTAAGGCTTGTCCAGTTCTTTGCAACACCATGGACTACAGCCTGCTAGGCTCCTCTGTCTATGGGATTTCCTAGGCATCATTACTGGAGGGGATTGCCATTTCCTACTCCAGGGGATCTTCCTAACCCAAGGGTTGAACCCTGTCTCCTATAAGTATCTTGCATTGCAGGTGGATTCTTTATGGCTGAGCGATCAGGGGCCACAAAATAGAATATTACTCAGCCCTAAAAAAGAACGAAATTCTGCCATTTGCAACAACATGGATGAACCTAGAGAATATTACACTTAGTGAAATAAGTCAGACAGAATAAGATAAATACTCTGTTATTACTTACATGTAGAATCTAAAAAATAAACAAATTTATGTAACAAAACATATTCCTAGATTTAAAGAACCAGCTAGTGGTTACTAGTGGAATGAAGGAAAGAGAAGAGGAGGAAAAAGGGTATGGGATTTAGAGACACAACTGCTACATGTAAAATAAGTAAGCAACAAGAATATCTTGTACAGCAAAGGAAATGTAAGTCTTTTTTGTAATAACTCTAAATGGAATATAATCTATAAAACTGTTCCATCACTAGGCTGTACACTTGAAACCAATATTGCAAATTAACTACATTTTAATAAAATCAATAAAAATACTAACTTTGTCTGTGCCATACTACTGAGCAGTCTTCATTTCTCTCTGAAACTTTTGGGCACAATTTACACATTAAAACATTGAAGAAAATAAAACTATAAACATAGTAAGCAAAAAAGAAGCATTCCCTTGCTTTCAGTCATGATGATAATATCATCCAGTTTATTAGGTACACAAAGTTGGGAAGCACTCATCAATAGTATGACTTGAAGAGTCTAAAGCAAAGTTCTGAGGAATAAAGTAAACTGTGAAGTAATATTATATCAAACAATTTCTAAATATAATGCTTTTTAATATAGTGAAGACATCATATCTAGGTTGGAAAATCTAGGGACAAGGCTGGGCAAACACCCTCATTTTATCCTCACCCTCTAACTGAATGACAGTTATTTTTGTCTATTAAATCAAAAGGAACTTGTAAAAGTTGCTCATCATGTCCAGCTCTTTGTGACTTCATGTACTATACAGTCCATGGAATTCTCCAGGCCAGAATACTGGGGTGGGTAGCCTTTTCCTCCTCCAGGGGATCTTCCCAACCCAGGGATCAAACTGAGGTCTCCTGAATTGCAGGCAGATTCTTACCAGCTGAGCCACAAGGGAAGCTCAAGAATACTGGAGTGGGTAGCCAATCCCTTTGCAAGCTGATCTTCCCAACCCAGGAATCTAACCAGGGTCTCCTACATTGCAGGCAGATTCTTTACTAACTGAGCTATTACAGAAACCCAGGAGATTGCAAGATGGATAATTGATAAGCTGACTGTTTAAGCAAGAATGTCAATAATTCTTCATTATACTTTTTATGAAGGATTGTATTTTCTATAAATACAAGTTTTTTTCTGGTCATTTTTTCTTCTTGGTTGATTCTCTACATTTTCTTAATATCTAGTTTGTACACTTTTTGCCCTGAGAAGCATTATCAAAGGCTTGGTTTCTTTTGTGTATTCTCTAGTTCCTAAATCAATCTCTATGAATTGTTTTTTAAAAGTGTACACTACATTGCCAAACATCAGTATTGAGTTAGTGTATGGGTGTATAATATCATTATTTGCATAGATATTCTAAAATTCGAGCCTTTAAAAACACACATTTTATTTATTCTGGGTATTCAAAACTGCTTAACAGAATCAAATACTTTCTAAAGCAAGATTTACCTTTTGAAATGTATGCATGTATTCATTGCATGTAACCATTAGAAACTGTACAAAAAGCATGACCATTCAGCACTTACTCATATCTCCCAAACAATTTTAATTAGATGTCTGGTTGAATGTATCTTAATCATTTGATCTCTGTTTTTCAGGAGAAATAAAACAAAACACAGCCCCAAATTCTGGCTTTTGGGAGAAATACAACAAAACACAGCCAGTGTTGTTATCTGTTGTTATACTGCCTCTCTTTTTTCTAAGCTATTTTAAGTCATGAAGCTCGGCATTATGTCCTATACAGCTAATCTAAAACAAGCATGAAAGTGAAAGTGGTAGTCGCTTAGTCATGTTTGTCCAACTCTTTGTAACCCCATGGACTGGACTGTTCATGAAATTCTCCAGGCAAGAATACTGGAGTGGGTTGCCATACCCTTCTCCAGGGGATCTTCCCTACCCAGGGATCAAACCCAGGTCTCCTGCATCACAGATTCTTTATGGTTTGAGCTACCCAGGAAGCCAAAGCAGGCATAGAAATCTTGAAACACAAAAGGATTTTAAAGCAGAAAAAGTAAATCAATATTAAAATTCAATGCATGCTAATGATTTTATCTTTGAAGTCTAGAAAATGGATTTTTAATTTTTTTCTTTTTCTCCTTTGCATGTCTCTCAGAATATAGAGATACAATTCTTAAGGTACTGCTGCTGCTGCTGCTAAGTTGCTTCAGTCGTGTCCGACTCTGTGTGACCCAGTGGATGGCAGCCCATCAGGCTCCCCCGTCCCTGGGATTCTCCAGGCAAGAACACTGGAGTGGGTTGCCATTTCCTTCTCCAATGTATGAAAGTGGAAAGTGAAAGTGAAGTCACTCAGTCGTGTCCGACTCAGCAACCCCATGGACTGCAGACTACCAGGCTCCTCCGTCCATGGGATTTTCCAGGCAAGAGTACTGGAGTGGGGTGCCATTGCCTACTCTGTCTTAAGGTACTAGTACATTAGATATACCAGCAAAAAAGAAAAGTTATAACACGTCTTAACCTCAAGTAGTCTTGTTACTTTTATGGAATTTATAACATTACAGTTTTTTTTTAGATTTCTATGCTCTGCTGTACCAAGTTGCTTCAGTTGTGTCTGACTCTTTGCAACCCTATGGACTATAGCCTGCCTAGCTCCTCTGTCCATGGGATTCTTCAGGCAAGAATACTGGAGTGGGTTGCCATTTCCTTCGCTAGAGGATCTTCCCGACCCAGGGATCAAGCCAATGTCTCTTAGCTCTCATGCACTGGCAGGAAGTTTCTTTCCTATTAACACCACATGGGAAGCTCAGCCACAAAAGCAATCAAGAAATAGATTTTGTGAGAAATATTCTTAATCTTCTAAAATAATTATTTTTAAAATAATATTTTCCTAATAAGTCAAGAGTTGGTATACATGTGTTTTGGATACATAAACATTTAACAATTTCTAAAGGAGAGTACATTACCCCAATGTTCATCGCAGCACTGTTTATAATAGCCAGGACAGGGAAACAACCTAGATGTCCATCAGCAGATGAATGGATAAGAAAGCTGTGGTACATATACACAATGGAGTATTACTCAGCCATTAAAAAGAACACATTTGAATCACTTCTAATAAGATAGAATTCCATTTAATTGACAGTGTAGATTCTTCAAAGAAGAACTACATTCTTCCCTTGGATTCGATGATACCTTATTTTCTTCATTTTTTTTCTTACTATTATTTATGCTTTATAGATACATTCATTATTTATTATAGTTATTGTTTATTTGCAAAGTCATTTCTGACTCTTTTGTGATCTCATGGACTGTAGCCCATCAGGCTACTCTGCCCATGGGATTTCCTAGGCACTAATACTGGAGTGTGTTGCTATTTCCTTCTCTAGGGGCTCTTTTTGACTCAGGGATTGAACCCACAGCTCCTGCATTGGCAGGCAGACACTTTACCCCTGAATCACCTGGGAAGCCCATTCATTATTTAATTTGTACTAATTTTTCTTATGGTTCAGGGGTCATTCATTAAGACACTTTTTTTCTCCATCAGATAGTTGATGAACTTTGTTTATATTAAATTAATTCAAGGATACCAAAGACAATGTGATGAGAGATGGAACTAGGGCAGGGTGTGGTGGGGGTGCCGAAGAAGTCGATGCTGCTTTACGTTTGAGCTGATGACTAAGTACTTCAATGAAACAAAAATTAGAGTTTTATTTGAGGTCTATGAAATCTTCCTTGATATAGCGCTTTCTGTTTTTGAAGGAGGAAAATGTTTTGAAGGGAAAACATTTAGAAAGAAAGCAGTGTGTTTTCATAGGCTGATGCCATCCTAGGAAAGTAAAATGCAGGTGACTACAAAGGATTATGACCTGTAGACCAACCACAGCATTTGTGTTCTGTGATTTCTGAAGTATGATTATTTTCTTGGTCTTTATTTTGAGGAAAATGTTTTGAAGGGAAAACATTTAGAAAGAAAGCAGTGTGTTTTCATAGGCTGATGCCATCCTAGGAAAGTAAAATGCAGGTGACTACAAAGGATTATGACCTGTAGACCAACCACAGCATTTGTGTTCTGTGATTTCTGAAGTATGATTATTTTCTTGGTCTTTATTTTTCCCTTCAGAGGGCCAGGTTTTTATTTATTGCCTTACATAGTGATTTACGCAAATACTCTCAGATCTTTCTAGACCTCTTTCTTGCTCCATAATAAAAGCTGTTGTTTATACACAAAATTACAGTTTCAAAGAATAGATATAAATAGGTAAAGGAGATGGACATAACTTTCAGAAGAGACATATTAGATGGTGGTTGTTGTTGCTCAGTTGCTAAGTCATGTCCAACTTCTTGCAACCCCATGGACTGCACCATGCCATGCTTCCTTGTCTTTCACTATCTCCGGAGTTTGCTCAAACTCCTGTCGATTGAATCAGTGATGCCATGCAGTCATCTTATCCTCTGTTGTCTCCTTCTCCTGCTGCCCTCAACTTTCCCATCTTTAGGGTCTTTTCCATTGAGTCAGTTCTTCACATCAGGTGGGCAAAATATTGGAGTTTCAGCTTCAGCATCAGTCCTTTCAATGAATATTCAGGACTGATTTTCTTTAGGATGGGCTGGTTGGATCTCCTTGCAGTCCAAGGGACTCTNCCCATCTTTAGGGTCTTTTCCATTGAGTCAGTTCTTCACATCAGGTGGGCAAAATATTGGAGTTTCAGCTTCAGCATCAGTCCTTTCAGTGAATATTCAGGACTGATTTTCTTTAGGATGGGCTGGTTGGATCTCCTTGCAGTCCAAGGGACTCTCAAGAGTCTTCGCCAGTACCACAGTTTAAAAGCATCAATCCTTTGGCAATCAGCCTTCTTTATATTCCAACTCTCTCATACACACATGACTACTGGAAAAACCGTAGCTTTGATTCTATGGAACTTGGTTGGCAAAATGATGTCTCTATTTCTTAATATGCTGTCTAGGTTTGTCATAGCTTTTCTTCCAAGAAGCATTCGTCTTTAAATTTCCTGGCCGCAGTCAGTGTCTACAGTGATTTTGGAGCCTAAGAAAATAAAATTATATCTGCCACTCTTTCCATTGTTTCCCCATCTACTTGCCATGAAGTGATGGCTCTGGATGCCGTGATCTTAGTTTTTTGAATGTTGAGTTGTAAGCCAGCTTTTTACTCTCCTCTTTCACTTTCACCAGGAACAACCCTTATATATTTGAATGGTCATAATTTGAAAAATGACATCACCCTTATGGCAGAAAATGAAGAAGAACTAAAGAGCCTTTTGATGAAAGTGAAAGAAGAGAGTGAAGAAGTTGGCTTAAAACTCAACATTCAGACAACTAAGATCATGGCATCTAGTCCCGTTACATCATGGCAAATAGATGGGGAAGCAATGGAAACAGTGAGACTTTATTTGTTTTGTCTTCAAAATCACTGCAGATGGTGACTGCAGCCATGAAATTAAAAGACACTTGCTCCTTGAAAGAAAAACTATGACCAACCTAGACAGCATATTAAAAAGCTGAGACATTACTTTATCAACAAAAGTCCATCTAGTCAAAGCTATGGTTTTTCCAGTAGTCATGTGTGGATGTGAGTGTTGGACTATAAAGAAAGCTGAGTGCCAAAGAATTGATGCTTTTGAACTGTGGTGTTGGAGAAGACTCTTGAGAGTCCCTTGGACAGCAAAGAGATGCAACCAGTCCATCGTAAAGGAGATCAGTCTTGGGTGTTCATTGGAAGGACTGATGCTGACGCTGAAACCCCAATACTCTGGCCACCTCATGTGAAGAACTGACTCCTCTGAAAAGACCCTGATGCCGGGAAAGATTGAAGATGGGAGCAGAAGGGGATGACAGGGGATGAGATGGTTGGATGACATCACCGACGCGATGGACATGAGTTTGAGTAAGCTCTGGGAATTGATGATGGACAGGGAAGCCTGGCATGCTGAAGCCATAGGGTCACAAAGAGTCAGACATGACTGACTGCACTGAACTGATAATCCAGCTAACACTAATTATGTGGTTATTATGTGGCAAGTGTTGTGCTCAGGCCTCTACACAAATTGCCCCATTTACATTTAAAGTAACATTACAATGCAGACACTGTTGATTATATTATCATATTATTTCTGTTTTTCTGATGGAGAAATCCAGCACACAATAGTCCAGTAAATTTCCTGAGTCACAGATATACTGAAAGGTGGGGCCAGGATTTGAACCTGCTTTTCTGATCCTGCGGCACTGATGAAAACACTCCAGCTCACTGCTTCTTTGGTTTATATACTATGGACAAGACAAGAAACATTGACCAATGGAAGATACAGCATGGCAGATGCACGTTGAATAAAAAGAACTTTCTAAGATGGCCCTGATGATTCTATTTGCAGGGAAACAAAGGAGACATAGATCTAAAGAGCAGACATGTGGACACAGAGAGGGAAGCAGTGGGTGGGATGATGTGAGAGTGTAGCATTGAAACATATATTACCGTATACAAAATAGATAAATAGTGGAAATTTTCTGTATGACCCAGGGAACCCAAAGCCAGTGTTCTATGATAACCTAGTTGGGTGGGATTGGGGGGAAAGTGGGAAGGAGGTTCAAGATGGAGGGGGCATATGTATACCTGTGGCTAATTCATGTTGATATATGACAGAATCCATCACAGTACTGTAAGGTAATTGTCCTCTAATTAAAAATTAAATTAAGAAAAAGAACTTTTTAATGATGAGGTGTATGCAAAGTAGAATGGAGTGTTTTGGAAATGATTAACATCTTGGTTATATTCAACTGAAGATGAAATGAAAGCTTCGTGGAAATGATACAGCGGGTAGTTTTACTTCAGAACAAAGTTAAATTATGTTTATAATTTTTTTTCCTGCTTGTCCTAGAGTTTATGATACTATGGAAAAAAAAATGCACTTGGATATGTCTATTTGTAACTTGTCAGCAGGAGTAATTGTCTCTTGCTGTCTCTGAGTTTCCTGCCATAAAATCCCTCCTCTTCTCATGTTGACTGCTCAAATTCCTTTACAAATATCTGTATTAGATTAGAAATTGAGTCTGAGCATAAAAGAGGAATGCTAATGAAATTCAAAATATGAAAAGAAGATGGAGAAAGAGAAGGCCAAATGCGGGAAAATGAAAGAAAGAATGGCTAAGTCTCTCCTAAGTTAGTGATTAAATTTTTCTTCTGAATTTTTTAATGAAAATATGGTATGTATGTACAGCTGCTCCTTAGTTTATAGTCATTAGCTTTCAAAAACCTGTTTAAGTCCATTTTCTAAAGCTCAAATGGGCTTAAGAAACTAAGATTCAAGTCCAGAATATATTTTTGTGAAGTAAGTTAGTTAATGAATATATTTTTGTGAAATAAATTAGTTAATGAATATATTTTTGTGAAATAAGTTAGTTAATGAGTTTCTCAAAGTTTTACAATTCCATCCCAATGATCTCTTTCTTGTTAGGGATCTTTTTACAAAACTGATCATTATTTTACATTTTGCTGCTAAGAATAATCTATAGACACTACTTGAACCCTTGATTTTTAATTTTTTTTTTAAAGTTGCTCAGTCACATCCAACTCTTTGCGACCCCATGGACTATACTCTTTGCAACCCCATGGACTATACAGTTACTGGAATTCTTCAGGCCAGAATACTGGAGTGGGCAGCCTTTTCCTTCTCCAGGGGATCTTCCGAACCCAGAGATCAAGCCCAGGTCTCCCACATTGCAGGCAGATCCTTTACTAGCTGAGCCACAAGGGAAGCCCAAGAATACTGGAGTGGGTAGCTTATCCTTCTCCAGGGGAATCTTCCCAACCCAGGGAACGAACCATGGTCTCCTGCACTGCAGGCAGTTTCTTTACCAGCTGAGCTATTGGGGACGCCAACCCCTTGATACCAGATACCAATTATATTTGTGATAAAAATTTGTATCTGTGGTGTTTTACCTGATTAGGCTTTAATTTATCAAAATCCTATATTTCTCCTGATTTAACAGTAGGATTTTCCTCTTGTGAATTGCTATCTCTTGTTGATTATCAATTGACTGGACACATAATATTTCACCTGTGGTATGATTCTTTTTAAATCCTTTATATCCTCTGAAAATATTCCATTTGGCAATAGTCTACCATGCACAGGGATTTTAGTTTTCTTAAACACTCTCAAATCACGTAGCCTATGCCCTAATAGGTTTGTATGCTTGGCTATAGCTGAAATTAAAATGACCACCTTTGCAATCCATCAGGGTGGGCAGAGTTGATGTACTTTGCTCTAGATGGAGACTTTGTATATCCGTGAGGGTCCCTTAGTTGGAAATACATTGATTTCAGTAACAAGGCTGCCATGAACTCCTTTGCCCCGACTTTCAGTGGTTTCCTATGATGCAGATCTGTTGCAGCAGAGCTGGTGGAGTCAGCATTATTTCAGAAAAATTTCTGAGCTGCTTGGTGTGTTCCAAAGAGTATGAATTCAGACTCATTCTGCAAAGGTGCTAGGGAAGCAATAAAGAAGATATTATCCATTTTACTAAAAATAAGAATTATTTTAAAAAATTCATTAGTCCAGTGACATAATGTCAAATTCTTGGCTTTAGTCTCTACATAAAAATATTCAGAAATGATGCAATTTTACAAGCCATTGATCAAGGTTGGGTCAAAAATGGTGTTTACAGAGACTTCAAGGTCTCTGAAAACTCTCTAGATGAGTTTATTTCACAAAATTAAATTTAGACATCAGTGATAGCCCCTTACCCCAAAATTCAGATGCTCTATAAAATTCATAGTCCTTTGTATAATTTCAAAACTCTAGCAGCTAAAGATTGTTTAAAAGTAAACAATTAGAAAGGAGCTACCTGACTTTCCTTTCTGCAGGGATTTGAATATTGCTTCTTAAACAACCACAGGGGTGACCAATTGTGGTTAGCCTCCTACTTCCCTCCCTTCCTTTTTCTCACCTCCTCTCACTTCTTCCTTTTTCTCTTATTAACTTACTCTCACTTTCTGCCTCTCTTTCCCTCAGGCTATCTTTCTCTCCCTTTTTATTTCTCTGGCATTCTCTTTATTTATGTTTTTCATTCTCTGAATGTTCAATGCAGGATGCAGGATGCTTGGGGCTGGTGTATGGGGATGATCCGGAGGGATGATGTGGGGTGGAAACATTGAAAACACTGTGAAATAAAAAGAGACACACAAAGAAAATCATTGGTAACAAGGACGTGATAGAAACCTTTTAACCAGCTCAGGAAAACTGTGGGAAGGCTGGGTAATCAGGATGGACGCTTAAGGTTCTGTGCCAATTAGAGGTTGAAAGCTATAGCTGCTTCCTGGATGCATAATAACAAATTTACTGAGGAGATAATTTGTGAGAGAACTGAGCACAGGTCTAATGCTGTTCATGATTATAGACCCTGTTGAATACTGCATGAGAAATTTCAATAATTTTCAGTAATACAGGCAGAAATTTAAGACAAGTTCTATAATGAAAATAACAGTTTAGTGGAACAGTGGGATCAAAGGTGATTACGAACTTGTATCTGTTAATACAGCGCAGAATTTTGAATGGATGGCCAAAGGAAATTGGGTCTAACTACTCATAGCATAATGTGCTTTCATTTCCAGACTGACCTTGCTAGAAATTCAGAACAGACACAAACACATGCCCTGTGCAATTGTGTTTCAGTGTTGCTGTTGCTGTTTAGTCACTAAGTTGTGTCTAATTCTTTGTGACCCCAGGCAAGAGTACTGGAGTGGGTTGCTATTTCCTTCTCCAGGGGATCCTTCCGATCCGGGGCTTGAACATGCATCTCCTGCTTTGGCAGATGGTTTCTTTACCAGTGAGCCACCAATGAAGGCCCTGCTCTGTGTTTCAGTGTATCAGGGCATAGGAAGAGCCTTGCTAATGGAGCATATTAAAGGCAATTGCATTTGCCTATCTCTTCTGTTACTGAAGCAACTCCAGGAATTATTATTAATAATCATGGCTCAATCAGTAAAGAGTCTGCCTGCAAGGCGGGAGACTAGGGTACAATACCTGGGTCGGGAAGATCCCTTGGAGAAGGAAATGGCAATCCACTCCAGTATTCTTACCTGGAGAATTCCATAGACAGGGGAGTCTGGTTGGCTAAGTTCACGGGGTCACAAAGAATTGGACATGACTGAGGAACAGTTTCACTTTCTCCAGGAAAAGTAAAAAATTCCATAGGATCAATACAGCCTCTGTGTGCAGTTTCAAGCTACCAACATGACCTGATTGGATATGGAGTTGAGAAAAGATGTGCATAATCAACTTTTACAAGAAGGTGTGAGCCAGCCAGCCACCCACAGAGACAGCAGCAGTCCCTAAATTTCATAAGAACGGCAGTGCCAAATAATCATATACATGACTTCCTGGTGGCTCAGACAGTAAAGCGTCTGTCTACAATGCGGGAGACCCAGGTTCGATCCCTGGGTTGGGAAGATCCCCTGGAGAAGGAAACGGCAATCCACTCCAGTACTATTGCCTGGAAAATCCCATGGAGGGAGGAGCCTGGTAGGCTACAGTCCATGGGGTCACAAAGAGTCAGACACGACTGAGCGACTTCACTTTGGCTTCTTGTATAACTTAAGAGCATTTAAAGGACATTTATGAAAATGACTCATCTACCACTCTTGATCTCTATATTCTGAATCTATAACACATTTTAGTCTACTCTAATCTATAAGTGTGTACTATCCACATAGATTTCTAACTTTTCAAGGGAAATATTCTATCAGATACATGCATAGGAATTTTGTTAGGTTCTGAGACTTGCTGAATTATCAAGTTTTTTGTTTTTTGTTTTATTTTTACTTTATTTTACTTTACAATACTGTATTGGTTTTGCCATACATCAACATGAATCCACCACGGGTGTACATGAGTACCCAATCTTGAAGCCCCCTCCCACCTCCCTCACCATACCATCTCTCTGGGTCATCCCAGTGCACCAGCCCCAAGCATCCTGTATCCTGCATCGAACCTAGACTGGTGATTCGTTTCTTACATGATATTATACATGTTTCAATGCCATTCTCCCAAATCATCCCACCCTATCCCTCTCCCACAGAGTCCAAAAGTCTGTTCTATACATCTGTGTCTCTTTGCTGTCTCGCATACAGGGTTATCGTTACCATCTTTCTAAATTCCATATATATGTGTTAGTACTGTATTGAATCAGTTCTAATGAGGTGGATGAAACTGGAGCTGATTATACAGAGTGAAGTTAAGCCAGAAAGAAAAATATCAAGTATCTTTTATATCAACTTTTCCACACATGTTGTGAAACCTTAGTGTCATACTTTAAACATGGTTGAAGAATTTACATTTGATGGCAAGTTGTACTAGTGTATAATTTATGTTTTAATGATATGCCCAGCCTCATAGAAGATAAAAGGATTAACTCTAATCTCCACATGAACAGCTTGCAGTCTGAGTAAGGATAAGGATAAGTGAGCTTGGAGGCACTAAAAAGAGCAGAGGATTCTCTGCTAAGCAGAGGAGAAGTCAAGTTTAGATGATACAGTAGCACTAGTAAAAGCATCTCACGGTAAATACTCAATTATTTTCACACTTATGAGTTATAACTTTGACTCCCTATTTGATAAATCCCCCAGATATCTTACATTCCATGCTCCATCATCCCTTCTTAAACACTACGCTCATGGTTTTCACTGGTGCCAAACTATCCTAGTTTTCTTTGTACATAGATTACAATTTCTTTTTTATCTCCTTGCTCCTTGTCCTAACCTCATGTCTGAAAAGTCAATCATCTCCAAGTGTCCATCCATGGCCCACTGCTCTTCTCTTTGTAAATCTTCACAGATCGATACTTTATTCTTATAATTTCACCCTTATGTAAATGACTCTCAAATCTATGTGTCCAGCCCAGAAATTTTCCCAAGCTTCAGGTTCATCTACTTATTTTTCCAGCTGGACAACTACTGCTGAGTATTCCACATGCCCTTCATGGTCTGTGTGACCTTAAATGTTGCATATCTATCTGTGCCTCTTGTGTTTTCCACCTTGATTGTACTGTAATTAACTCTGTTACCTACCTTACAATCCTGAGAATGCATCCTTTAGAGAGCTGCTTAGGAGATCTGTCAGACATACAAAGGTTTCCATACCATTCTATTGCACCAAGTAGTCCTTTGTCACTGTTAAAATGGTATATTTCTCTCCATTGGAAAGAAGTAAAATCATTTCTAAAAATAACCCACTACTCAAAACCCTAAATATATTACTCAAGATAGTTTATAGAAATAAAAGTAGTCCTGGTTGGCACATTATATTCAAGTTAGGGAAGAAAAATGGAAGTTGTATCAGCAGCTTGTAAATGAATTTCAAACCATAGAGCTGAAAAAGTTGCACTATCCTGGTAAAGTGCAACATGTGAGGCAAAGGGAGGCAAGTACAGAATCTTGGAGGAGCAGAAGATACATTTGGTAAGAAGAAAGGACTCATGGAAGGAAAAGGAAAAAATGAACTGAAAGCCACCCACATGGCTTCCCTTTCACTTCCTTGACAGTTCTGAGGTACTCTGAGGAGCTCATTTGGGTCTCCATAGCAAAGACTGAAAGCCACCGGATGATCGAAAAATAGTTCCTTTCTTGGAACAGCATGCGAAGTCCTCCATGACTCAGTGCTCCTCTCCATGTTACCCTTCACATCCCAGCAATATCAAACTGATGGCAGTTTTCCCAGATGTCAGGCTGTTTCTCATTTCCCAATTTGCTTATGTTACCCCTTGATAAAATTACTCTTTGAGCCACTCCACTCCTGTCATGTGGCCATTTACTATGCAGCTTTAGGATTTAAATCAGATAATATTTCATTCATTCAATTATTCAGTCAGAAAAAGAAGATACTTGCTCTCATGGAGTCTTAAATTTTGTGGTGGAGGCTAGACAGACAGTAAGCAAACCAATATGCAAACCCCAGCTAAGAATGAACTGCTTGCATCACCAATAATTAATGCCATGTTGACCACACACTAGAGCTTCTTGAAGACCTTCTAGACCTTTAAGAAACCATGAATGAACATGATTGTCATGCACGGTGCTTTGGTAGATGAGGAGACAAGGGTTCAGAAAGATTTACAAATTTACCTATGGCCACATAGATGGAGAGAGTCAGAATCTAACTGGACATTCAGAAATGTCCAATTTCAGAAACCATCCACGTTCATGATAATATTGGCTTTCAGGTGACATATATATATATAAAGGCTCCATCTTTATTTGAAATCAACTCATATGCTTAAATCTCTCCATCAGAAATGGATTCTCTTAGTTCTCGGAAGCTTAGAGAAATTTTACATTGTAGCACTTTACAATTCAAAAGAACTTAATCATAAGCAGTGAGTCTGCAAAATATGCTCTCAGAGCCCCACTGATTTTAGCAATAGGAGAGAACAGTCTCCTGCTGCATCTGTTAGAATGAAATGGCTTAGAGGCGGTAGAGGAAAAGCATAAATGATGTACCAAACACCTGGTATTTGGGGCGTTCTTTGCTATATAAGCACCAAATTAAAGCTTCAGTTATTCATCCTGAAAATGCTTCTGTCTTTGCAATAAGATCCTCAAATAATAGATGTGAACTTCAAACGTAATCACTAACAAATGATTTAATAGTAATACATGCTGTTATAAGAATACAGTGATAATAAGCAATGTTAAAAATAAGGCACTTGAGAGCCTGGACTGCAGGTTGCTGCTGCCCAGATGTAGAAAAACACTCCAGTTTGACAGACAGATAAAGCGTTTTCCTTTAGAGTCTGAATAAATGCTCTTCTTGAATCTGTCAACGTGAATTCCCAGGAGAAAACAAACCCAGCAAATCTCAGGTTCATAGTTGATTTCAAATTATTCCCTTCCATTTATTGCTTATAGAGGGAGGCCATATGAAAATTTAGTATAATCTGGACAGGTATGATTTGTCATTGGTGTAATAATATCCCCTTAAGATCACTTCCTAATTATGTCATTAAAACTTAATAACCTAAAAACTGCCTCCTTGCTGGACAAGGGGAAAAATCATTTTGCTGTTTTTGAGTCACATTTTTTACATGCAAAATGCTTCCAGCCTCCTCTAAGAAAATCCATTTTGAAAAAAAATTTTGCTTTTATTGCTGCTATCTCAAAATATTATAGTCCGTTTAAATACTTAAATTAGTTTATGTTTAGGTCAGAGACTGTTACTTTGCTAGTTTAATTTTCTAAATTAGCAAATTACAATAAATAATATTTAAAAAATTAACTCACCTTCCATATATAGCTATAATATATATTTTAAATTTTATTTTCATAATAAATAAAATTTATTTTATTTTTATATATAAATTGACCAAATAATACATGTTATTCTATATCAGAATTTCTTCATATGATGTTAAATTATAAATACTAATCCACACTGTCAATAGTATACTGAATAGAATATTCATTGAAAAAATATTCTGTAGTTTACTTAGTCAACTTTGTAGACATTTAGATAATATTTAGATTTTCTCCCCCTTTATTATTACCAGTCTGCTTGATCTTTAAGAGACTCCATGCATTTTAAATATTGAAAGTTTTCTTAATGATTCTAGAAATAAACTATGGCAACCTCTACTAGTGAACCTATTTTCTATGTCTCCATATTTTAACATGGATCATCATCTGAAGCCTTAGCTTTATTTGGATACATGAAACAACACTCATTATTTTTAAAACAATATTTGTCTTATCTACTACATCACAGCAATTCTGCAAAGCACAATTATTCTCGTTTTACAGATGAACTATTCAAAGTATTTAAGCAATGTTCTGATAGCTTGTTACAAGGGGTGTCTGCATGGCAGTATAAGTGATAAGTATCAAAAAAAAATTAATAGTACAGGTTTGCGGAAAGGAGATGGAATTTTGTCTTGAATATACTCAGTTTCTGTTGCATGTAGGATGCCCAAGTGCAGTTATATAGTAGGAAGATGAACACACATTTGGAACTTTAAAGAAAGGGTTCCTCTGAAGACACCAATTTGGAAGTCCTTAGCTTGTAAAGGTGGAGAAGGCAATGGCACCCCACTCCAGTACTCTTGCCTGGAAAATCCCATGGATGGAGGAGCCTGGTAGGCTGCAGTCCATGGGGTCGCTAAGAGTTGGACACGACTGAGCGACTTTAGTTTCACTTTTCACTTTCATGCATTGGAGAAGGAAATGGCAACCTACTCCAGTGTTCTCGCCTGGAGAATCCCAGGGATGGGGGAGCCTGGTGGGCTGCCGTCTATGGGGTCGCACAGAGTTTGACACGACTGAAGCAACTTAGCAGCAGCAGCAGCAGCAGTTTGTAAATGAATTTCAAACCATAGAGCTGAAAAAGTTGCACTATCCTGGTAAAGTGCAACATGTGAGGCAAAGGCAGGCAAGTACAGAATCTTGGAGGAGCAGATGCATTTGGCAAGAAGAAAGGACTCGGGGAAGGAAAAGGGAAAAATGAAATGAAGGAATTGTGGGTGAAGTCTTACAAATCAAGGAAGGAGACACTTTCAAGGACAGGACACTGATAACTCAGCAATAAAGGCAACATTGGTGATGTTGGTTGGGGGAAGTTTCAGTGGTATTATGAACTGAAGAGGACTTTTAGTGGATTGATGAGCAGCTATCTTATTAAAAGGAAGAATTTTTTAGAAAACAAGCATGAGAAATAAGAAATCTACAAACTATGGTAACAATGTTCCCACTGAGTGGGTAGAAGGATGAGTCAGTTGCCATGGAAATCTCAAAGGGGTCCTCTGAACATGCACAGCCCTGAATTCAGCCCTGTTTATGGAAATTTGGCATATAAAGTTTCCTTCTCATAAAGAGTGGACATATCAGTCAGAACAGTCAATAGATATCACTTTTCCATTAGTGTATGTCCCCAAAGACTGAAGCCAACAGCAGGAACTACATTAAAATTTACTCTGTTCAAGTCATCTGTGGGCTTCCCTGGTGGCTCAGTGGTAAAGAATCTCCCTGCAATGAAGGAGATGCAGGAGACACAGGTTTGATCCCTGTGTTGGGAAGATCCCATGGAGGGGGACATGGCAACCCACTGCAATATTTTTGCCTGGAGGATCCCACGGACAGAAGAGCCTGGTGGGCTACAGTCCATGGGGTGGCAAAGAGGCACGACTGAAGCGACTGAACTTGAAGCCATTGTTAAATATTAAAAGTATTAACTACAAACCATGAAACATATTAAACCAAGAGATACTAATTTATATAAGAATCAAAGTAGTAAGTTACGATGGGGACCGCTACCTTATTCCAATCGCAGGCCATTTTTTTTTTCTAAGAACCAAGAGAGAATGATAGTTTTGTTACCTTACATACCTTTTATATATCTTTTTTTTAAAAAATCAATAAATTGTTGGGCATTGTGGAAAGCTGTGCAGACATTACTGTTCCCCCACTCCCCCCACTCATCATGTGACCTTTTACTAGCTCAGCCCTAACCTCCACCTCCAGCTGCACTGCCAACAGAAGGCTAAGAGGAAAAGTGCATCTGTGATTTCTTGACACCCACAGATAATTACTCAGATAATTACTATACTGTTTGAATCTGAAGCAGATGATTCTTTGTTCTGCTCTTCTTTTGTTTAGCAAAAAACGAACTATTTACATCTCAACTTTCTTTATGTTTTACATTTAAAACATTATCAAAACTACAGAGATCTCATAAAGCCCACGGCATTCTCTTATTCACTATATTCAGTACTGAACTGGGTAAAAGACACTTTCAATTACATAAAATGAATAAATTTAGTGCCAAGTATCAAGACGTGTGTTTAGCATAATAAGCCTCCCCTCTTTCCCAAGACATCCCCAAACGCTGGTATTACCAGAGCATATTCAACCTCTCATGTCTCAGAGTGGCTATATTATAGATATGCTGCAAGGGGAACTCACTGGCTTCCTCACTGGTTCCTCACTGAGATGACAGAAGTTCCTCTGTTTCATCACTATGTTATTCATTCAAGGAAAAAAATCACTGAACACATTTTTGTTCAATAGTTTTTAGGACCTGAACATTCAGAAGAGTGAAGTGAACAGGAACTCACAGTCCAGCAGGAGAATTCCATAGGAAGGACAGAAGGTGCTTGCTACCCAGAATGCTCCTGCTGGGTGCCTGGACGAGATGAGGGGGCTCCCAGAATGCCTGGTTTGAGACTGGGCCTGTGGTTGGCTACAGTGTCTGAAGATATTTTTAATTATAAAATGAGTAAATATAAATTTCTGTTCAGTTCAGTTCAGTTGCTCATTCATGTTCGACTCCTTGTGACCCCATGAATCGCAGCACGCCAGGCCTCCCTGTCCATCACCAACTCCCGGAGTTCACTCAGTCTTGCGTCCATCGAGTCAGTGATGCCATCCAGCCATCTCACTCTCTGCCGTCCCCATCTCCTCCTGCCCTCAGTCCCTCCCAGCATCGCAGTCTTTTCCAATGAGTCAACTCTTCACATGAGGTGGCCAAAGTACTGGAGTTTCAGCTTTAACATAATTCCTTCCAAAGAACACCTAGGACTGATTTCCTTTAGAATGGACTGGTTGGATCTCCTTGCAGTCCAAGGGACTCTCAAGAGTCTTCTCCAGCACCACAGTTCAAAAGCATCAATTCTTCGGCGCTCAGCCTTCTTCACAGTCCAATTCTCACATCCACACATGACTACTGGAAAAACCATAGCCTTGACTAGATGGACCTTTGTTGCCAAAGTAATGTCTCTGCTTTTCAATATGCTATCTAGGTTGGTCATAACTTTCCTTCCAAGGAGTAAGCGTCTTTTAATTTCATGGCTGCAATCACCATCTACAGTGATTTTGGAGCCCCCAAAAATGAAGTCTGACACGGTTTCCACTGTTTTCCCATCTATTTCCCCATGACACAAATCTGATCAAAGGAGAAAAATTAAAAAGGAGCTTTCCCCCTCAAAGCTATGAAAGGCATTAAGTAATAAAATAGCCCATACAGATCAGTGAGGAGATATATCTAGACCTGTATCTCTACATAGAATATTCTTGACAATATAAAATAAATTGATCCAAAAACATTAACAAAAAAGTCATAATTTTTTTTTCTTTAACTGGAGAATAAACTCTCAATTAATGTAAATACAAAGTGATCATATCCATCCTTAGCTTTTATAAATATTAACAATTTTGAATTATAAGTACATAACTATTAATATTAAATATTAAAACAATAATTTTGAAGCACAGCCTCTGAAGGGCAGCAAACATGTCATAATTGGTTTCTGTTTCTCCAGTGCCTGCACAGTGCCTGATATAATATAGGTCAGACTTTAAATCTGTTAAAAAACTGTGAAACTGCTGGAACCAGTAGAAGTCTCGGGCAACTAAATGTCCAATATTTTGCATATATGATACATTTTCAGGGTATTGTCCATTCCCTTTAATTGCAGGATGAAAGACAAATATAGTGCTTTGGGTACAAGAGATGTTATTGCTAGTTACTAGTTACATAATGATATTTATTTATTTATTTTTTTAGGCTTTTTTTTTTTTTTGGTATTTATTTATTTTTTTACACGAACTCCCAAACATGATGATATTTAAAAACTATCATATTAGCTATCTTAATTTTATGACTCCTTGTTTTCATTTCACAGCCATGTGAAATAGAGCACAGTAACATCACAGTTTTGGAGAAATGACCTAGACATTAAAACAACTTCCTCAGCAGGGAGATATTTGACATGAGTAAAAGGGACTTATTTGACAAACCAGTCAGAATAATTGCATCTTTTTTTTTTTTTTGGTATTTATTTATTTTTTTACACGAACTCCCAAACATGATGATATTTAAAAACTATCATATTAGCTATCTTAATTTTATGACTCCTTGTTTTCATTTCACAGCCATGTGAAATAGAGCACAGTAACATCACAGTTTTGGAGAAATGACCTAGACATTAAAACAACTTCCTCAGCAGGGAGATATTTGACATGAGTAAAAGGGACTTATTTGACAAACCAGTCAGAATAATTGCAGTTAAATTCATTATATGACATTAGACTAGCCTACTGAATCAACTGATGTTTCAGTAGAGTTTGTTGATGAAAATTACTTTCTTTAGGAAAATAAAAATATTTGATCTTTTTTACATACCTTTAAAATTGAGACTAGTACATTGGGGTTTTGATTTTTTTAATCATAATTAATGCAATGCATGTAAACTAGTTTTCAAGATTTTTTCATCTGTTGATGGCTTAAATCCTCAAATTTGGAGACTTTTGTATCATCTTGTTTCATGGACAATATAAAAGATAACAGTTAACTCCTTTCAATGCTCTGTGCTAAGACGTTTCATTGTAATCTACTTGCTGCTGTTGCTAAATTGCTTCAGTCATGTCCGACTCTGTGCGACCCCATAGATGGCAGCCTACCGGGCTCTGCATCCCTGGGATTCTCTAGGCAAGAACACTGGAGTGGGTTGCCAAAAGTGAAAGTGAAGTCGCTCAGTCATGTCCGACTCTTCGTGACCCCATGGACTGCAGCCTACCAGGCTCCTCCGCCCATGGGATTTTCCAGGCAAGAGTACAGAAGTGGGGTGCCATTGCCTTCTCCGTGTAATCTGCTTACTCCCATGGAAAACTGAGAGGAAATTATATACACTTCAACCACACAGTTCTTCCCCTGCTCCTTTCGTCAAGCTTATAAGGTGTACTTAACACAAGATACTGATATGTAAAATTCTTAGTATACAATGAAGAATTGCATGTGCAAGTCATCAGACCAGAAGAAATGGATGACAAAGTGATATAACACACTGCTCTTTTCCTACTTGTTTAAATCCAGTCAGCTAGACCTACAAGTAACAGTTCAAACAATAAATAATATTGTTCCCTATTCCCAGAATCTGGTTTCCATGCTCCCATGCCAGTGCCACTGAGTGGCAGAACCGTCATCAGGTCCTGAAGCAGAAAACTGGGAACCTCAAGGACTACCTTTCTTCTTAACCCAAAATATGTGATATATTTGAAATACCATGGATTCTACCAAGTTAATACAGCTTTTATAGCCGATTCCTCCTTAGTTCATCTTTCACATTACCAGCAGACTGTGTCTCCCTGACCCAAATTAAAGCCTGATCATATTATACCCTGGCTCTTCACTTGCCGAAAGGATGGAATCCTAGTTCTTCCTGGTAGTACCAAGAGTCCTCTTGTGGTCTGACATCCACTCGTTATTGTTTTTTTCTTCCAGTGCCTCCTGGTACCTAGCATCTTTCAACTGCATCAAACTGCTGGAAGTCCCTGAATATTCTGCTGTTTTGTTCATTCTACTCTGATTGACCAAACATCTGAACGGCCTTAATCCCTGCATCTTAATCATTTTTTCCAACAAATATTTACTGAAAGACCTAGTATGCACCAGTTCATGCGTGTGTGTGTACTCAGGCATTCAGTTGTGCTCAACTCTTTGGACTGTGTCTGACCCCATGGTTGTAACCCGGCAGGATCCTCTGCCCATGAAATTTTCCAGGCAAGAATACTAGAGTAGATTGCCATTCCTTCCATTCCTTCCACTGGGGGAGCTTTCCAATCCAGGGATTGAACCTGAGTCTCTTGCATTGGCAGGTGGATATTTTTTTTTTTTTTTCCACTGCTGAGCCACTTGAGAAGTCCTTGAACTATAACTTGGGAATAAAACAAATCGCTTAAATGTGAAACCCTCAAGGAGATCCGGGGAAGGCAATGGCACCCCACCCCAGTACTCTCGCCTGGAAAATCCAATGGATGGAGTAGCCTGGTGGGCTGCAATCCATGGGGTCGCTAACAGTCGGGCAGACTGAGCGACTTCACTTTCACTTTTCTCTTTCATGCACTGGAGAAGGAAATGGCAACCCACTCCAGTGTTCTTGCCTGGAGAATCCCAGGGACGGGGGAGCCTGGTGAGCTGCCGTCTATGGGGTCACACAGAGTCGGACACGACTGAAGCGACTTAGCAGCAGCAGCAAGGAGATCACCATGAAACCAAGGATAAAATTAATTAGATAGTCATGATCCTTTCATGATCTCATCTCCTTCCCTTTCCTACTCACTCTACTTCAGCCATCTGATCTCCCTGCTGACCAAAAAGCTCAAGTCAGTTCCCACTTCAAGCCCTTTACACATGACTTCTTCCACTGGCAACACTCTCTCTCCAGAGTAGTGCCAGCTCTTGTTCCTTTATCTTATTTGATTCTCTGTTCACATATCTTCTCACAGTGGTCAGCTCTAATAATCCTTTTCAAGCTAAAATGATCATCTGTTCCTCTGTCACTTAGGTTTTCTTTTCTCCCCAAATATTTGTTGCTACAGATATTATATTATACACTTATTTTTCAACGGAAATTCCATGACAGGTGGATCTCATCAATTAGTCTGTTGCTGTTTTCTCAAATCTTAGAACTGTGTCTGGTGTGTGGTAGGTTCCTCGTATGTTTGGTATAAATGAATTACACAGATATTTACCTATACCCTGAAATGGTAGATGATGGAGTGAGAAGAGGTATTAACAATTGAAGATTATTGTAGTTCCCTGAGTGATGGGAACTTCCTTTTCCCCAAAGAATAGGGTATCTGGAAAGTTTAAAGAACAGGTAAAAAATCTACTTGCAGTTCATTTAGACAAAAGAATAATAAAGGAAAAAATATTTAAAAATGCATCACAAAACTGTTCAAGACACACTCTGGGAAAATACTTGCCCTAAATATAGAAGAAGAAACATAAAAATACAGTAAAAATATGTACAGTAAAGACATTTCTGTCACCTATAGTCAATTATTTAGGAACTTTATTTCTAATTTTCCAAATTTTCATTGTTTGATAGCTCCTTGACCAAAAAGTGGAAAAGAGAAATAAGAACAGATTATCCTCCATTCCTCAAAAAACCATTTCTACTACAAGTTGATAAAAACCAGAAAAAAATCAGAGAGATATTGACAATTCTTTGAATTCTTATGAATTAAAACAAGTGAGAATCTTGGGAGAATTAAGTTTCTTACATATGTAGAAGAAAGATACACTACTCTTTTGCATTTGGAAGAGATGAAGATAATAATGGATCAAAAGGTAACCCAGTAAACTATAAATTTGGGTAGGAAAATGGCAAAATAAAGATGAAGACAAGAAGAATGGAAGAAGCAAAAAAAAAAAGAGGAAAAATGTAAAACACAGAATGACTCAAAACTAGAGTTCTGAGTCTGGCGTGAGGCTCCGCTTCATGGATCAGGAGACAGGAGGCAAGAGTCACCTTCTTATAGCTATAATTATTTTGGCCCCCAGTTGGTAAAATGAAATATCAATAAAATAAAGACTAACAACTGTTCTCACTTCTGTACCATATTTAAGCAATTAATCAATAAAACCCTCTACTGTATACAGAACTTTGTACCGGATTTTTCCACTTTTTAATTAGAATATGCCATGATGTCTTCCAAATTAAGACCAACCACGGCAGTTATTTCATTTTACAGGAGTTTCATACAATCTTTTGGGAATTCCAATCAATTACAAAATAGGTATGCCATTCTCATCTGACATCACCTCACATGAGAGATCAATAAAGAAATGATTTTTTAAAGAAATCTGATTTAATCTGTGTCATTAGTTTCAGTTAGAATGTTTCCACAAATAGAAAGTTGAGAGTATGTAAATTCCTCCCCATATAACTGTCATGCTCTTTTCCTAGTCTCACCTAGAACTGAGAACACGCATTTCATGAGACAATACTGGCTTCTGTGGTTGCTGTTGTGCAACATGTCTCAAATCCCAGTACTACTTGCAAATGGATTTAAGGAGCATAAAAATGTTCCCATCACCTACAATCCCCAAATAGCATCATTTCTACTCTCTCTCCTCTTATGACTATAATTAAAGTAGAAGAATTGAAAAAGGCGACACAATTTTTGTGACAGCAAAACTGATAATTACCTTGATGGAATTAATTTATTGTATAATGCTTAATGATTTTTAATATACAAAAGCGTAGAATAAAATATTTCCTACAATCCATATGGCATCACATACAGTCAAATTAATGGAGCCAACATGCGTATAACATCATGATCATCTATTATCATTGTCCTTATGATTCTGATCAATCAAACTCACCAGGTATGAAATAACAAACTTTAAAGCTATAAGGAAGCTTTAGATATCACTTTGTGCATACGTAATCCAAGACAAGTATATACTGTTGCTGTTTTCAGTCCCTAAATCCTGTCTGACTCTTTTGTGATTCCATGGAATGTAGCCTGCCAGGCTCCTCTGTCCATGGAATTTCTCAGGCAAGAATACTGGAGTGGGTTGCCATTTTCTTCTTCAGGGGACCTTACCGATTCAGGAATTGAACCCACATCTCTTGTGTCTCCTGCACTGGCAGGCGGATATCCCAAAGCATATCTCATTTAAAAATTAAATTGAAACTATAATGTGACTGAAGTAACAGCAAAAATTTTTAAGATACTTTTCACAATTGGTCAAAATGATGTCCTGAAAAATTGAAAACCATCAAATATATTTCCTGATATGTTCCTGATATACAGTCATAGACACACAGCATTAATATCTATCCTCTCATCTGTAGTATTTTCGTTTTCTCCTCTCAATCTAAAATCATATGCCTTTCTCAGTGCTTCTCTTCCTAACCCCCACAGCATCTAGTACATGCTTCTTTTAGGGTGTACCTTGGGGGTACTGTTTATAATGCTCTGCTGTCCTATTAGTTTCCTATACTAGATTGTAAAATTCTTCAGGGCCAGAACCTAGTTTAATTTGTAGTACTTGTGGAGGTAATATTTGTTGCCTAACAAAGGCTGAATCCTTATACAGAATTCCTTGATAGCAGAATTCTGACTGTATTTTAGGTGCACCCATAAATAATATGTAGTCCAGTTCTTCCCTGAACCAGGATAAGCCAAGGATAGTAGCGTAGCATTGTAATTCTCTTTTATTACCAGTGATTAGTTTAGGCATAGTTGTTAGACATAATGCTGCTCAATGAGGGGCAGCATTTTAAGTGGCTTCTGGGAAAGATTTTTTTAAGCTTTAAAAAAAAAATCAAGAATGAGTTGACCACTCCCCTGCTTTGGAGACTTATCGTTCCTCATGTCAGGTCTGCTGCTGCAGAAATGATTTAGTAACCATGAGGGAGTTTGCCAGAGACACCAAGAACAGAAGACAACTGGTCTCTTGTTCATATCACTTAGCTCCTGAATCACCACCCCTGGAGTCATGTATCTTCTTGGTATGAAAGATAAATGATTTTTTAATTAAACTTGATAGACTGGAGTTTTCTGTTATTTGTGTCAATGTCTCTTATGTACAGGCCAGGTTTTTTTCACTTTACTAGGCCCTAAAATATGTTAACTGAATAATAGATTATAGTTTCAATTAGAATGTGAACATTAGGCTAGAAAAATTTAGCAAAACTCTTATCTTTTGCATCAGAGCTACTTTATAAGATTTCTGAAATATCACCAGCAATATGAACTTCCAATAATCAAAGTTCTATCAAGTGTAATCTATTAGAGAGATGATGAGTTGAATCCACAAGGCATTTATCTTTTGTCTTATTAAGAATTCTAGACTATGGAAGGAAATAAGCAAAATATTCAATTTCTATCACTTCAAATTTGTAGTACTGAATATAAGTTACAGATTAAATGTAAAAAGCAAATCCCATTTAGAATTTCCATCTTGATTTGTGTATTAAGTGATAAAATATTATACTTTGCTATAAATTTTCATTCCTGATATTCAACTTTAATGAATACTCTCTTGACTCTAAATAGTATGGTTCATTTTTTTTAAATGAGAAGCCCAGAGTCATGGAGAACTTCAGATGTGGGAGGATATTATATCAAGAAAACATCAAACATTGCTTATACCAGGCCCTTTTCAAGTCAAATGCCATCATCTTTCTAGGCAAGAAAAAAGAGACTGCATATGCGCCACACATCTTGCGATCTTGTTTGCAGCCTGTGACAGTAGAAAACTGAAACTATACAGGTGTAAGAAACAGCTTTGTGCTTTCTATGCAGATCTATCCCCATGAGTTTAGTAATCAAATCATTATTTTTGTCAGGTCACCCATGCATTCCCTCAGAAGTTTTCAAGAATAAATGATCAAAGATAACTAGAGAAAAACTCAGATAGAAACATTAAACCAGAAGTAAACTATACACAACTACAATATTCCCTTTAAATTTTTTTCTTTTTTTTTAAATATAAAGGAAGTTCTAGGAAATCTTAAAAAAAATTTCCCTCTGGCTAAAAATATAAACAAGCATAACCCAATAGTTACAACTCCCTTATTCCCCCAAAAGTGAAGGAGACAAGAAAGAGTTACAGCTTAAAGTGTTCATATCTTTGATCTAACGACTGTACAAGAGAAAAGATGTTTGAAATTATTAGTGAAGAAAAACTTTAGTCCGATGTTCTTCACCAAACTATAATACTTTAAGTTCAAAATAATTGTTGAGGAAAGGTGAAGCAATTATAGAAAGTATTGTCAGGCTGTAAGTTCAGTGATGAAATGAGCCATGTTCATCTCCCTCACTTTCAGCTCTCAGCATATTACCTGGTGCAGAGAAAATTTTCTGGAATCACAATTCATTCACTCACCCACTCACTCATTCTACGTATCCATCCACAACTAGGTATTCAGCCTTACATTCATCCCAGGAATTAACCCAGCACCGGTGATACAGGCAGAACACAGGCAGTTTTGTCTTCAAGGAGTGGTGATTGATGATACAGTTAGGAAAGGAAGGAAGAACAAAACATAAATACTGTGAGGAAGTGCTAATGCTCAGTAGGTGACTGGTGGTTGTAATGGAAATATACAAAAATGTAATGAGAGTTAAAGAAAAAAATGGTGGGATTCATTTAGATTCAAAGGACGGCGAGAAGTTGGTGATGCTTTCTGAGAGGACCAGTCATATAGGTGGGAAGATAGATCTCTGCTGGCCACAAAGTCAAGGAAGGGGAAGGATTTGGAAAGGAAATGAACAAAGAAAGAGCCTGATGAAAGTCTGCTGAATGAATGTCATGGGAGAAGATGATGACTGAGAAGATGTCCCTTTTGTGATCAATATTTCTCCATGTTGGAATATTTCTGGAGATGCTTTCTTACCAGGCTCTCCCACTTTTTCTTTTTGTGTTTAAAATCTGTGATAGGCAGGTAAGAAGTACTGGTGCCAACCTTAAAAACAGTTCATTTTCTGGAATAGCCACAGAGTAATAATAAAAGGAAAAACAACAAGCATTTTATTTTGCTTTTCATACATACCACCACTGCTTTCATCTGCTTTTGCTCTGTTTTGATTTTTAACATGGTAAGAAGAACATAACACAAAATGATATTGTATTGGCTCAGAAATGAAACTGAACCTCAAGGTGATTAAGAGTTGGTTACTACACAATACTTCTAAATGGAAATCATATTAAATAGTATATGAAATATTACCATAACTAAGAGTATTTTCACTTAATTTTAGCTTCTGAATGCATCTAGGACATGTTATTTACAGCTTGCTAATTACTCAATTTTTGTCCTAAATATATGTGTGTGGGTGTTTATTTTTCATTGAATTTCAAAGGATATAAACATGAAGTACTAAAATCAAAACAGCTTCCACGGTGCCTTGTGCCAGTCATAATAAAGTCCTATAATTTATTTTTAAAGGCAGAGCATGTAGAATTCAAAATTTAACAAGGTTGTTGCTTACAGATCAGACTTAGTAAATCAATTTAACTTCTGTACTCCATACCTCAAGTCACTTCTGGCAAAATGTAATTCTTATCATAACACTTTTTCAGAAAACTCAGTTATTTCCAATTACTTATTTTACAGTCTGTACTTCTATATTTGATTTTAATAAAAATTCCAACAAGTTGTTTAACATTAATCATTGACTATAGTAGTAACTCATGCCATTTACTTCCATGGACACTCTTCTTCATGAACTTGATATTGCTATCTATTTTAACAGACATATGTAACACAAAGAAGAAACTGATTACCTGAACAATATAAGACATTCAGTCAGAGAATTGGTTTTTTAAAAACTGTTTTAGAATCATAATATACCAGTAATGTAAACCAAGCCCTTGAGCACTAGTACGGTTCATGAATCTAGGAAATGTATTAAAATTTTGGCTGAAGAGCAGTTTTTGATATAACCTAGGCTTTGATATAGGAGAACAGCTAAGAAAAAGATTACTTATTGAAGTCAAGGTATAATCAAAAGCTTTTATATCATTCTAACAATAGTCATACTTATCAAGTGTATATATTGAAATTCTACAAGTTTAACTTTCATTGGACCTACATTCTATGAATTCAACCAACTATTAATCTCAAAATTATACTGCATGTGAAAAAGGGGATGCATTACAAATAGACAGTTTTATGACAGAGAGAAAATTACTGACAAGAAGTGCTAGGTTCTAACCCACTATGAAGCTGAGGGAACCTGAGCAAGTAACTTACTGCCTTTTCAACTCAGATTTTTAATCTGTTTTGCTTAACAACTGAGGACTAGCAGAAATCCTCACCTTTAGGACTTCCTCTAGTCCCAACTTCTTCAGGATAGGTCACAACTACTTGGAACTTGGAGAGATTAGGCTAGTAAGGCGGAGAACTCACTCCAGTGTTCTTGCCTGGAGAATCTCAGGGATGGGGGAGCCTGGTGGGCTGCCGTCCAGGGGTTCACACAGAGCCGGACATGACTGAAGCGACTTAGCAGCAGCAGTAGGCTAGCAAGGATTAAATTGAGATATGTGTCCAGTTAAGAGATATTCCAGTGTGCCATCTCCTCTACAATTCATCGTTGTCGTCTGCTTATTTTTACAAACTTTTTTCTTCCTGAAAATTCTTAAATTCTCAAGTCTTTTTGGGGCAAATGCCTGAAAGAATAAAGCTGTACAAGGAAATACAAATTGTAAATCTTCCTTCAAAAATAAAGACTGGAAAAATTCCACTATCACAAGAGCAAGAGTATCCTTGTTTCAAGACAGCTGGGATATTACTTAATTGTTATTTGTTTCTAGAGCGACAAACATTTTATAAACTCAAAATTGTTAAGTATATCAACTTGTAACAAACCACTGTGAATCTGAAAATAAACCATCACTAAAGCCAGTGCTGTTTAAATCAGGCCACTGTCCTGTTTTCGAGATATCAAACTAAGATCACATGGTTTTATTTGAATTTTGTGGATTAATAAAAATTGTTTATTTTCAGTATAAATTTCTACAAATAGAGATTATCACACACGAGATTAGATGTAACTATAAAGAGTTTTTGAAGGGAATGCTAAAGACTGGTAATTAATATGAACAGATAATGATAAAAATTCTCCCCTGAGAAAAATCTCACTGCAAGTGAAGTGTTGGCATTCTTTGCAGATGACTAGTCAAAAATGGCCTGAAAATACTGTTATAACTAAATGCTAACTTAAACTGAATGTGTTTGATAATCTCCAGGTACTTTCTTTAATTCTGTTTTCTATTTTCCCAAACTCTTAAGAATCTGAAGCTATGCATGTACATTTAGTTTAATTCTTGTCTCCTTCTGAAATAAATATGTTTAATACAACTGATAATAATGTCTCCTAGTGTTTACAGTACTGGAAAATGGCTCCCTGTACCTCATAAAATCGTGAGTGTCTGCTTTACCCTATCCATTTTATTTCCTCAATAATAATAACGGCATTTTTAGCTTTTCCTATCTGAGGTTTATTAGAATACTGGCATAGTCAAGTAAGGAAGTTTTAAGAACATTTCATTTCAAGTATCCTAAGGAAATCATTTCCTGACAATTAAAATCTAACCAGGAGCTCATAAGTGCTGTTGTAAAAGAAAATGACCCTTCTGACAGAAGAAAAGATGGGCATTTTCAACCATTCTGTTGAAAACTTGAAATAAATGATAGACATGACTAGAACACTGGTTGGAATTTTATAGCTTTGGAATTTTATAGCTTTTGATACACTCATTATCTAAAAAAAAAAAAGGCTTTGACTTTCAAATATCCTAAGATTAAAAGCAAGGAACAGACAACATTGTCAACATTGACCACGTTTCTTACAGTAAATGCCTCACTGGGAAAGGTGAAGGATAATCCTGGTAGTTAAAATTCAAGAAGAGATTTTGCTGAGGATAAGAGGTGTCTTTACTGCCATCAGAATGCCCCCAAAATAGATGGTTGTCATTTGATAATTTTTTTTAAAAAATCAAGACTAAAATCATTAAAGTGAAAAAAATTAAACATTTTCATAGATGTTGATTCTGTGAAGACAAACACACTTCCTCCTGTTCTTAGAAGCTAAAAACTGATCGGTAACCAATAGGTAACTTGAGTCTCCCTGGCCCATTGGTTTATAGCCTATGATAAGAATCTATGCCCGGTGATGCCACAGTTATGTCTAATTCTGATATGCAACAGAATTGCCCCTGACAGCTCTTCATACTTTGTTTCTCTCAAGATTTTAATCAGAGAAAAAAAAAAAAAAACTCCATTTATTAATAACAAGTTATTTCCTTTAATTTTCCTTTTCTTTTTTCCCTTATCAAAAATGGTGCGGTAACTCATAAGTACGACAAACAAACGATTTTCATTTGCTGGAAAAATGGAAATTTCCTGCAGCTGTTTCACAAATGTCCTAAGAGAATCATTTGCGGCCTGTAAGGAGCCTTTATTAGAAATAAGGAACGTAGCCGGCAAGCAGATTAAATGGCTCTTTCCCTAAAGCTGCGTCTGCTTTTAAGTCAATAAAATATTCGGATCGTTTAAAACTATCGAACATGTGGCATACAATAGTTTCAAGTGAATACAACTTTGCTAGCGTAATCCTCTCCTTAAAGTTGGTGGAGGGCTTTAGGAAAATAACTCACTCTGTGAAACTTCTTAGGCAGCCGGTGTTGTCCTCTTGCCTGGGATTTTCACAAGGCTGCAGTATACTGGAAGGTTCATAGGTCTTGAAACAGATCAGAATTTTGGTGAAGTCATAACTCTGTCTCAGGTATAAAACCTGCCTGCCAGTTCAGGAGCCACAGAAGACGCAGGTTTGATCCCTGGGTCGGTAAGATCCCCTGGAGGAGGAAATGGCAACCCATTCCAATAGTCTTTCCTGGGAAATCCCATGGACAGAGGAGTCTGGCAGGCTACAGTCCATGTGATTGCAAAAAGTTGTACACCACTGAACACACACACACAAACACAACTCTGTACTTTAATAGCCGGGAAACCTCGGGTAAGTAAACTTTACCCTTCCAAGTCTCAGGGTCTCAGTAACAAGGGAATAGCTATCTCTCCTAAAGGAGAGCAAGACAGTTTTCACATTCTGCTCAACTTGACTCAATTGTAGGCAGGGCTCCAGGCTTCTCTATCCTTCCCTATTTCCTAGAGTTTGCTTAAACTCTTGTCTATTGAGTCAGTGATGCTATCCAACCATCTCATCCTCTGTCGCACAATTTTTAAATTACTTTGAACCACTGTTTTCTTTTTAATTAAAAAAAGGGTCATACATAGAGTTATAGAAAACAGTTTGAGAACCAACCAGATTTATTGATGTTTTGCCATAGATGATTGAATTCCATCCATCTGTCTCTCTCTTATGAAATAAAATATTACAGAAATAAAATACCCAAATAAGTAATAATGGTTGGTCGGTAAATATTACTTTTTTCTCTATCTCCCTCTCTTTCCAAGCACACAATTCTTCTCAGAACAGAGATCCTTGAAAATCCCACATGTCTTTTTACCCCCAAAAGATCAGGTATATGGGTATGATACGGCTGTTAAACAACTTTTGTTTTTTATGTAAGACCAGATTCAACAGATTCAAGGAATCAAACAGCAAGTTATATTCCTGGCATCTGCTGAGCTGGTCTGCACATTAGTGCCTGTTACAGTGATGGGGCTTTTTGACAGCTGCCTCTTGGCCAGAGGATCCAGAAGATCTCCAGCCCAAATACAGTGCCACCCACACCAAATTCCAAGCAGAGAGGGCAAATACTTTGTTCCCTAAGCCAAACTCTAAGTTTTCTCTTTAGAAACAGATACAGTCATGGCACAGGGATATCAGAGAGCCGTCTCATCAAGAGGCATGGGGATGCCATGGACAGTAATATTAAATGTAAAATCTTAAAGACCGAGAGAGTCTGAATGTGATCTGAGTTAATCCAAAGAAATCCCCCTTTACAAGAGGCTCTCTGAGTGAAAAATAGAACACAAATCACTCACTATCAGTTTGATTTTCATGAGTATAAAAATGGCTTTTTATTCTCTAGTAAGATCACTCCGAAGACTATTTGGAGCCACTTTAAAATCCATTTTAATTAGATTCCATTTCTCTGAACATTGCTACATGACTCTTAAAGGGGAATGATACAAAATATGTGAATTTTTAATAAAAGTGCTTTTTCAAAGGTGAGTTTCCTGTTATGGAATAAGTAATCAGTGACATACCAAGATCTCTGTTGAAATATTTGATAATTTTTTTGAAATGCTTTACAACATTTTTCAATCCATATCATCTTATGACAGGCTTCAGTTCAACTTATTAACTGGCAGTATTTATTTCTAAGAGTAATTACAACCAGATCAGAAGAGAGCACTGCAAATTATTTATAAGTATTAATATTAATAGTTAATATATCATTTGAATATTTTTAATGACTATCCTTATTGTAAGCTTATGCTCTGAATGTCAACAATAACTTTTATTTGTTTAGCCAAAGAGCATAAAAACAAAAGAATAAAGAAAATTTAAAGTTTGTTAAATTTAGTGAAGGATATAAGCTGATCATGAAAAATAAACATAATTAATAGAAAATTAATCTTTAAGTAGTTATGCAGAATATTATTTTTCTAAATTTTGAAAACTGACTTCTACTTCCTTGCCATAAAAATAAAACACATATACAGACACTTAAAGCTTGTTTAAAGCACATGTGGAAAATACCACAATATATTTGAGCTTGTTATAATTAATTAACATGACTTGTAGAAAGAAGAATTTCAGGGAGGCCATGAAGACTGTAAGATTTCTAGCAATGTCAGGATATTATATCTGATGCTTTAGCTTAAATACACCATCAGAAAATATGAATAACAAATGACAATGAATTATTGTCATAAAAGTAGGATAATATTCTCTATTCATATTTAACTTAGAATTACTGATTCCTTGTATATTACAGATACTTAAGCAATATTCTTAAAATGTTTGCAATTCAACTTTTGGTTTCTCTCACCACTTAATATCAAGTTTTACTTTTCACTTTTTAAAACAATGATGCAGTAAATCACAGAAAATTTGAGTGCCAACATAATACACAGAAGACATACATTCCCCAATTTCTATTGACCTTAAGTACATCTCTAGCTCAGGGATTATCTTTTTAATGTTGTATTAACCAAAACAAGATTTTAGTGTTCCACATAAGCCCTTTAAAATATAGATTTCTAAGTACATTCTTCCCTTGCTTATATGGGAAAAGGAAAATATAAATAGACCCCATATTGATTTCATGCTGCTGCAATTAGGATAAAATAATATCAGATCTATCATTCTCTGTCTATTATTATTTAGTGGTTCTTAAAATGCTGATATCCTAGAATCACCTGGGTAATTTAAAAATAGTCTAATATTGAGCTGACTGTGAGCGATTCTGATTGAACTGGTTCAGGATGAACATGTTGTAAATCTTCCCAGGTGATTCCGATATTTGGCCAGCACTGAGATCCACTCTGGTATAGCACAAAAGCAAAGGGACAGACTCAGAGGACATCTGAAATATTCCTCAGCACAGTGGTGCTCCACTTTCTATACCATTCAGCTCTAAGAAATGTTAGAACATATATTCTGGGATTTCTTCATCTCTCCATCTGGAAAACATCAGTTTTTTCTTTGGTACAATTAGCACTCCTCTTTTATAAGAACCCTGCATTTATTCTGATTTGTAATAACATCCCCAGATCAGCAAAGGAGATTAAAAAGAATCTCAAACCAATGGAGTTAGTCTCCCACACTCGTGAAAATCCTGCTTTCCACAGCACTGTCTGCTCAGAAGCTATATATAGGCATCTTTTATCCTCTACCACCTTCACTGGTGTTTGTTTCCTCTCTCCCATTTTTTTTTTTAAAGAAGCTATTTTCCTAGGAAGTTCAGAAAGGAGTGCAAGAAACTGTGTTCTTATATTAGTTTCTGTGTATGAATTCTGTCAGTGAAAAAAAAAAAAACCTTCCACAGTTCTGTTTGCCTATATAAACCCAGATGAATTGTTAGTATTTAACTCAATATAGAAAAGAAGTTAAGATACCTAAAGGTAATATATACTACCAGTTCCAATTCCAATCCTCTTTTGTTTAAAGGACTAGTATGGATCAGCTGCTGTTTCTATCAGTCCATAGGTTATAAGAAATCCAGTATAGCTTCCCTCATGTCATGGATTAGGAAATTTATGAGGTCTAACCTTTATAACCTAAGCTAAGTAAATGTCACACATCTTAACCATCAGCAAGAAAGCTCTCACACACACTGAACCAAAGATACAAAAACAGTCTTTTCAAATTTCATTCCAATCTCCCCAAGCATTGCAAAGCACAATACATTAAATAAGGGCCATGGCAAAAGCTATAGGAAATGGTAATCAATAAAACACTTCACAGCAGACTGTTCACTCCATGAGTTCTGTCAACAAATATATTGAGAGGACTGCTCATCTTTAAAAAAAAATGATTTTATCAAGCACAACAGAACATTCTGGATTCAGTTCACAGAATAAGTGCTCTAACAGAAAACATGGGGGTTCAATTTTCTAGGCTTGGAAAATAAATTTGATGTAAGGGCTGAACTGAACCATGGAAAAATAATTAGACTTTCCTCACTGAGAAGAAAATTTATACAACTTGTCTATTTACTCCAGTAAGTGGAGCCAGGTTTAGGGTGGCTTAAGGAGAATGCTATCTATAACATTCCAGTTGCAAATAGTATTTACCTCTTTTTCCTTTGAGTTTGGCCGTGTAGTCCTTGCTGCCTCAGAGTACTCAGATGTCCTTGACTATACCAGCGTAGTGATCTGGTAGAGCTTAGGCAAGATGGATCCTGAATGCATGCGGGGAAAGACAGTGTGCGGCTGCTGCTGCTGCGTCGCTTCAGTCGTGTCCAGCTTTGTGGGACCCCTTAGACGGCAGCCCACCAGGCTCCTCCGTCCCTGGGATTCTCCAGGCAAGAACATTGGAATGGGCTGCCATTTCCTTCTCCAAAGCATGAAAGTGAAAAGTCAAAGTGAAGTCGTCCAGTCGTGTCTGACCCTCAGCGACCCCATGGACTGCAGCCTTCCAGGCTCCTCCGTCCATGGGATTTTCCAGGCAAGAGTACTGGAGTGGGGTGCCATTGCCTTCTCTGGAAAGACAGTATAAACTTAACTAAAAGCCTCAGTCTCATCAGAACATTTACAAGACACACCTGCCTTTCACAAAGCCCTCTTTAAACAACACACCTGAGTCACAAATTTCTCATATCAGCCATCTACATTCCTGGGAAGGAAAATGTCTTTCTTCCACATTGCTGTTAAAGTAGAGTGTATCTTCAAATTCAAAAAGATATGTCAAATAAAATAGCTGCATGCTACATAAACTTAGTCTAAGCAGTAAAAAATACAACTCAGCCTTCACATATTAAATGTATAGCCTTCACTTTATTCCATTGTATTCGGCTCACTTTTTAGATATGAGATTTTAATTGCTTATCTTTTTTCAATTTTCTTTTTACTTCCCTTCCTTCTTTGTCTAGCACTTTCAGCATATGTGATAAACCTTACATTACTAGCTCACATTTTCTTGCTTAAAGATCCCATTTCTCATGCATCAATATGCAGCAATCTGTCTTCTACTGGGAACTGGTTAAGTACCCAAGAATGCATTTCATATCAAGTGAGGAAACTTCCAGTTCTCTACACGAATTCAAATGAGTTTACTTGTCCTACTAAGAGGTCTGTTTTATAGCCTATTAAGTGAAGAGACTGCATTTAATCATCTAAGTTTCTTTTACTCTAATATCTTTTTTAAGTGAAAGTAGATAATAATTGCCTTTCCATAATATTGTTAATTTAAGAGATAATATGCATTGAAATTCATATTTGTTTAATTAATAGTTGGATATTTTTTCCAAAGGCATTTTTAAGTTTTATACTTTTGAATTTTTACCTGTGTTGTACCCATTTTACTACTGTGGGTTTTTAATATTTTATTTGTAATGAAAAGATTGAGATAAATAGTGGAAATCGACCGAGCAAGATTTACAAAAGCTCCTCTCTTGAAACAGAGAGGGTAAATTATTTCAGGCTGGGCTCAGGAGAAGGTACAGTAATAGGAACTGAGTAAGGCCTGCTAGGGGAGAAGGCAATGGCAACCCACTGCAGTACTCTTGCCTGGAAAATCCCATGGACAGAGGAGCCTGGTGGGCTGCAGTCCATGGGGTGGCTACGAGTTGGACATGACTGAGCGACTTCACTTTCACTTTTCACTTTCATGCATTGGAGAAGGAAATGGCAACCTACTCCAGTATTCTTGCCTGGAGAATCCCAGGGACAGAGGAGCCTGGTGGGCTGCCGTCTGTGGGATCACACAGAGTCGGACACAACTGAAGCGACTTACCAGCAGCAGCAGCAGCAAGGCCTGCCAGGAGGTTGGCCATTTTGACTACTTGGTGGGAGCAGTCTTACTAGTGTTGAGCTCCCTTAGATTAGGTGCCTCAGAAAGGTTTTTTACTCCCTAATTAGCTCCCTAAATTAGCAGTCTCTGAAAGGTTTTTGCTAGAACTGAACTGCCAAGCCCACACTTAAGAATTTTAAACAGCAGATTATCCTGAGTTTTGAAACTTTCTGGATTGAGATGAAATAGTGAAAGGAAATTTTCTCTGTTGGTATTTGCAAAATTGCTTTTGAACTCTGGTGTTGGAGAAGACTCTTGAGAGTCCTTGGACTACAAGGAGAGCCAACCAGTCCATCCTAAAGGAAATCAGTCCTGAATATTCACTGCAAGAACTGATGTTGAAGCTGAAGCTCCAATACTTTGGCCACCTGATGCGAAGAGTTGACTCTTGTAAAGACCCTGATGCTAGGAAAGATTAAAGGCAGGAGGAGAACGGGATGACAGAGGATGAGATGGTTGGATGGCATCACCAACTCAATGGGCATGAGTTTGGGTAAACTCCGTTCTTGAGAGTCCCTTGGACTGCAAGGAGATCCAACCAGTCCATCCTAAAGGAAATCAGTCCTGAATATCGTTCAGAAGGATTCATGCTGAAGCTCAAACTCCAGTTACTCTGGCCACCTGCTGGGAAGAACTGACTCATTGGAAAAGACCCTGATGCTGGGAAAGACTGAATGTAGGAGGAGAAGGGGATGACAGAGGATGAGATAGTTGGATGGCATCACCGACTCTGTGGACATGAATTTGAGTAGTATCTGGGTGTTGGTGAAGGCCAGGGAAGCCTGGCATGCTGCAGTCTATGAGGTCACAAAGAGCTGGACACGACTGAGTGACTGAACTGAAATGAACTGAATAAAACCAAAAAATCTACTGCAAGCTGAACTTATGGCATTTCTGAAACTCTATCTGTTCTAACAGCTTGAGATTTTTGTGTTACAAAAACATGCATTTCCCTGCAGGGTTTTGAAAAGTTTCCCAGCAACATTCATTAGGAAAGGCCACAGCTATAGATTAGCTTTGCTGCTGCTATTTCCTTTAAAAATAGACAATTTTCTATTCAGTACTGCATCCTCATATTATTATTCAAATACAAAAGTCTGTTGTAGAAGAATGTGAAGATGATGTAAAATCACCTAAATCAAGTGAACTGCTATGACTTTAAGACACAATTTTGTCCTTCACTGTATTTACTGACAATTACAATTAGGAAAGATTTCTGTTTAAAAGAATAGGGCAGATTTGGTCCATATGCAGATAGACAATATTCCTATATAAATTTTAGATTTAGGAACTGATTTAGACATATAAGAAACAAAATAATTTGGATCTCTAGTATGCTGATATATCATTACCAAGTTGTTAGGGAAATGAAATAGCAACTGCTAAAGTCCACATTTTAATACCAGGACACAAGGAAATTAGAATATATGAATAAAACATGCTAAGATGGAGTTTATAGAAATCACAATAAAAACGTCAGGCAAAAAATCATTTTTGCTTCTAGGTAGGAATCCTAGATTCTTAGAGCCATAAGGAAATGAAAGGCAGCTTCCATTTAACCCCTCCAAGCAGAGTCCAACTCCCTCTTATTTCATCCTGGCCATCCAACTTTCACCAAACATACACAGACATATTTCCATTTTGCTGTTAGGCAAACTGCTGTTGAGATGAGCTGGACTTGCCTAAGACCATCTCTTGATGAGTGACACGGTT
Organism: Oreotragus oreotragus; assembly: GCA_006410675.1. NCBI lineage: Eukaryota > Metazoa > Chordata > Mammalia > Artiodactyla > Bovidae > Oreotragus > Oreotragus oreotragus. The sequence continues at coordinate 430,827 of SJYX01019022.1, read as the reverse complement.
AAGATTTGGGACTGGGACCCCTTTTTGCTGTGCCAAGCTGACTGTGAAAGGACGTCTGTGAAGGAAGTCTGAATACTAAGTAAGACAAAGCTAAAAGACTTATTTCTGCTCCCAATGAGTCAGGTCACTCCTTAGAGAAAGTCTGGTGAAACACATGGAAGTAAATGGCCTCACTATATAAAAACATATACATGATGGACTATAGCCCACCAGGCTTCTCTGTCTATGGAATTTTCCAGGCAAGAATACTGGAATCGGTTGCCATTTACTATTCCAAGGAATCTTCCCGACTCAGGGATCAAATCCTTGTCTCCTGCACCAGCAGCCAGATTCTTCATCACTGAGCCACCTGGGAAGCCCCTTACACACAAAACAATTCCCCTCAAATCTGCACTGATCCAGTCTGGTCTGCTATGTATTAAAAGAAAAAGATACTTTAAAATTTATTTTTAAGTTTAACTTTTCATATGTTCCTCCCTCACATCCTCTCTCCCTCTGTAATATAATTACCAAGGAAAAAAAAAAAAACCTATAACTCAGCACAAAGTATAACACACATATACATTCATGAATATTATTTTATTTAAAAATAGACTTTATACAAGGTACCCCAAGGAAGAGATGGTTTCTATTCTCAAGAATTTGAGTTTAGAAAGATTAAGTTTCTTTAACTTCTAGTTAACTTTTTTCCAGTTGTCAACTATAATTTTTGTAGTCAGGAAAATATGGATTGCTATAATCTAAAAGCAAATGATTACCTAGCTTAAAAAATTCTGGAACTTATTTTTATTCTCTGATATATTCAAAGCCTTTTATGTCTGATTTCAGAAGCATATATAATATTTATATGTATATATAATATTTACATATTTGGACATTATTGAAAACAGATAAGTAGGGAGAAAAATCTACCAATATATTCTTGTTAAACTTTTCAAGGTGAAACTAAACATATGTCCCTGAACACAAACACAGGAGAAATATTAATAAATGCAGTCAGAGGGCTGACAAGGTTGGCTGCAACAAGGTTAGTCATTGAAGATGTCTAGCTTTTAGTTAAAATTATTCTCCATGTAGGCCCAGCTATTGTAGAGTCTCATTTGCTTGGAGCTTAGAACTTGCATTAATTTTCTGTGAAAGTACTGACTCACTTTCTTATTAAGCAAATTTGAAACGATATGATATTTTTGGCTTTGCCAAATTCCTTCGTCTTAATACCTAGTGTTTTCTCCAGGAAAGTCAAAGAGTTAATATTAATCTTCATGACACTGCTGTGACATATTCTTATCCTTATCTGACACATGGTAAAGCTGAGGTCAGTAGAAGATTACACAGAATTGACCAACACTGGAGAAGTACTAACAGCAGAACTTCAGCCTTGCATTTCTTACCCACTTTTCCATTTTCTTGTACAAGCTCTGAGACTAGTAATTCTGAACCAGGATGCTCATCAGAACCACCTGCAGGGTATTTTCAGTTTATTCACGACATTCTTGATGGCAAAGTCTGGGAAGGATTCAGGGACAGTGAAAACCCTCCATGTGGTTCTAAGTGCCTGAGCTCCTTCACCGGGGTTGACTGCCACTGCCGTCTCGGTAGTTCCATAATATATGCACTTTGGTTATTTGCGATTGACATGTACACTCTAGTATATTTTAGGTGGATAATCAACGAAGACCTGCTGCATAGCACAGGAAACTCTGCTCAAAATTCTGTGACAACTGAAACAGGAAAATAATTTGAAAAAGTAATAGATATGTGTAGATATAGAAAACCGAAACTCTTTGCTGTATATCTGAAACTAACATAACCATTAATCAAATATATCTCAATATAAAAGTTTAAAAAACATATTTCCCTGTATAAATCATCTTTTAAATGCTTATCCCTTTATGAAAATTTAATAATTTCTACATTGGGACCCTGGATTATATACTGTTTAGCCTTTAGAAAAATGATTGTGAAATCTAATATTTTTGACATATAAAGGTAACCTATTTTCATTGACTTTGTAATATTCACTTTATTGATTGTATTAACTTTAATATTTTCATGCTCTGCATAATTCTCAACCTTCTTCATTTCTATATACTTGTGGATTCAACATGCAGGCATTCCATATGTCGACAACTTGTCCCTTTTGTGGCTCAGACTCAGTTATGTCTGATTCTTTTCCTGGCTCAGTTGTGTCTGAATCTTTTGCGATCCCATGGACTGCAGCCCACCAGTTCCTCGGTCCATGGGATTCTCCCAGCAAAAATACTGGAGTGGGTTGCCATTTCCTCCTTCAGAGGATCTTCCAGATCCAGGGATCGAACTCATGCCTCTTGCTTCTCCTTCATTGGCAGGTGGATTCTTTACCACTAGTGCCACCTGGGAAGCCTCTCCCTTTAACTAGCATTCTATGAAAAGGACTCCAAAATTGTATCTTATTCATCTTCTCTTAAAGTTCCAAGAATAAGAAATAAGCACGGTTGAGTGGGATTACTCTTTATATTTAAAAATATAAAAAAGCAACTCTTCTCTGTTAACAATATTTTCAACTCTAAAACTTGGTGAGGTGAGGTGAAGTCGCTCAGTCGTGTCCAACTCTTTGCGACCCCGTGGACTGTAACCTACTAGGCTTCTCCATCCATGGGATTCTCCAGGCAAGAATACTGGAGTGGATTGCCATTTCCTTGGTAGTTTTTCTGTAATCCTCAAGAAGTTCTTTACTGATCTTAGATTTCTCTCTACCAGCAGAAGTAGTTGTCTCTTTTCTCTCCTTCCTTGTGAATACAATTCCATTTCTGAAAATGGAGCCTGAGCATTTTCTTTATGTTGAAATCTCTATGGAGATTTCACTCAAAATCTCCTCTTTTCCAACAAATGGGCCCTGGAGGCTCAACTCAGATGCTCTTCATGGCTGGACTTGAGGCTGGGGAAGAGGCATAAACACACTCCAGCAATCTCCACTGTAGACTAATGACCACATCTCTAGAAATAGATAGATTTGCCAACAGGCATTAAGGATACTGTTTGAGTTGGCCTGTGTGAATCCCCAAAGAATCTCGTTTCCCCTTGGTGTGCATAGCTGAGCTCTATTATCACCACAAGAAATTACACGTGGGCATCCAGGGGAGAATGCATGCTGAAATGCACTTTGCTCACAAAAATCATACCATCTCCTTTGGAGACACAAACGCAGATCAGTCAACTCAATCTTGAATATAATAAGCAGACAAAAATGGAAAATAATTAACTTTTCCCCCATCTTTGGAATGCATTTTTGTCATTTGTTTTCAATCGAGTTTATCACTGCTTGCAAGTTGTGAAAATAGGTAAACAGTATTTTGTTTACTTCAGATGGCATTTGTTTTTTACGTACAACCAATAGTTAATAAACCCCAAAATGAGAGGACTGCTGGATGCAGGACTGCCAATGATCCAAATGGGTGCAAGATGGAATCTATGCACATTTCAGGGAAAAAACAAAATAAAACATATGTCCTTATTGAATAACAAAAAACATTCAGCAAAGAAAATCTGGGAAATAACTATAAGCTTTTTAGCTGTAGGATTTAATGATCAAAGAAAATGCATCACTTTTTCTTGACCATATAGAAAGCAAAAGGAAAAATGATAATATAGAAATAGCTATGCTACATATTCCTATTTCTGTATCTCTGAAACAGCCTCTCAGGGAAAAATAGAAAAGGCTTTCTCATAGTAAAACACAATTTATACTCCACAAGGTCCTTTCTAGTATTTGGGAAAAAATAGGCACACTCATGGTTGCACTTTATTTGGAAAGAAGGAGCAGGCCCTATTAATGATACATGGGTAACTGTCTTATTTTACCTCTTGAATAACAACATTCATTATGTTTGCATTAATCGGCAAAGAGTGGCTATTTTCAAATATGTGGATGCTGAGAAATTTACAGGAAGTCAGATAACAAAATATTACCTACACTTCAAATAAAAATGTCAGTGAAATTTAAAACATCAATGGTTTCAGACAGGATATTCACTTACTGGATTTTTAAGCTTATTCTCATTCATTGGAAATGAAGTCAAAGGTGGTGGTCTGCTTGGTACAGATTCTGCTTCTTATGCTCTTTTCTTCCCCTCAATCTGAGAAGTGCTTTGCTCCCATGCAAAACTGTGCCTCTCACTCGCTGGAGGGGAACATAGCTGCTCACTCTAATTCTCTGCAAAGACTTTTTGTGCCTAGTCATAAAAGGCATCAAGAGAAAGGCCTGCATGCCTAAAGAGAAAGTGGTCTGTGAACTTTTGATCTTAGACACAATTTTGCCTCAGATGGTAATTAACAAGCTCAGGAAATGTAAAGAAGATAAATTCAGTCTGTAATTGCATATGTTTTGATGAAAACAGATGCCACCTTGGAAGGAAAATGTTCCACATTTTAAAGAAAACATATGTAGGAAGTAATCAAGCGAAAAGTCCCCAAAGAGTGAAGGATTAAAGAACAAAAGAAAGGGGAAAATTGGTTGCAGAAGAATATTTTCCCTAGAGCAGGACACAGATCCCCCGATGGACCTATGATTCCTCTCAAATGTTTCTCCTGTTGAAACAGGAACATTACATCAGAGCCAGTTTATAACTCTATTTTTTTTTCTCAACATCCTATCCAACTGGTCACAAAATCCCAATGATTCTACCTCATGAAGTCAATCCATACCCACTGCTACTAATTTAATAACAGTCACTAAAAGCACATACCAGTTCTTTCCTACATTAACCAGTAGCTTCAGTGCAATGCCAGTGAAACAGCAAGCTTTTTTGGTGTTGTTGTTGAAATTGACATGTTGATTTTAAAGTGTACTTGGATATTTAAAGTTTCTGGATTAGACAAATCTAGGAAAGGATCTAGACTAGATAAACAATCTTGAGAAGGAATGAAATTCAGGAGCTCAACCTTTGATTTCCAGACTTACTATAATTTTATTTTCTACAAAGTTACCAAAGTAATTCAAAGGCAAAAGAAAAGTCCTTTCAACAAACGGTACCAGACAGTTGGGTATCCATATGGAATAAAACTGGACTCCAACCCCTATATGTACAAAATAATATAAAAACATTATTTTGTTGTACCAAAGACCTACATAAAAGCTACAACTATAAAGTTCACAGAAGATAATTTAGAAGAGTATCTTTATGACCTAGAGGAGTGAACAAGGATCTGTTACAGAATACTCACAAAATAATAACTATGAAAGAAAAATGTGATAACCTAGACAACATTAAAAGCTTCTTAGCAAAAGATGCCATTAGTAAAATACAAAGGCAAGCCACAGACTGAGAGAAAATAATATGCATCTATATATATCATATATATGAAAAAATATACCCAGGTCTCCTGCATTGCAGGCAGATTCTTTACTGTCTGAACCATCAAGAAAGTGCCAAAGTGAAAATGTTAGTCGCTCAGTCATATCCGACTCTTGGGACCCCATGGACCATAGCCTTCCAAGCTCCTCTGTCCATGGAGTTCTCCAGGCAAAATACTAAAGTGGCTATTCATTCCCTTCTCCAGGGGATCTTCTCCACCTGGGGATCAGACCTTGGTCCTCTGCACTGCAGGCAGATGCTTTACCATCTGAGCCACCAGGGAAGCCCATAAATGTGTGTGTGTGTGTGTATATATATATATATATATACTTCCTGGTGGCTCAGATGGTAAAGTATCTGCCTACAATGCGGGAGACCGGGTTCAATCCCTGGGTCAGAAAGACCCCCTGGAGAAGGAAATGGCAACCCAGTCCAGTATTCTTCCCTGGAAAATCCCATGGACGGAAGAGCCTGGTAGGCTACAGTCCATGGGGTCGCAAAAAGTCAGACACGNTATACTTCCTGGTGGCTCAGATGGTAAAGTATCTGCCTACAATGCGGGAGACCGGGTTCAATCCCTGGGTCAGAAAGACCCCCTGGAGAAGGAAATGGCAACCCAGTCCAGTATTCTTCCCTGGAAAATCCCATGGACGGAAGAGCCTGGTAGGCTACAGTCCATGGGGTCGCAAAAAGTCAGACACGACTGAGCGAATTTCTTTCTTTTATATATATATATATAGGACTTGTATTTAGAATACTTTATTTTAAAAGCCCCTTAGAAAGCAATAATAAAAAGACAATCCAATTTTTAAAAGGGAGCAAATACTTAGAGACTTCACAGAAGTGGCTCTAAAATGGAATAAAAGCACATGAAAAAGAACTAAAAGCTCTTAATAAGCTACTACTTATTAAGCTGTAAATTTAAATGTTCACAAGGGTGAATACGAACTATCTTGATTGCTGGTACAAGTGTGAAATGGTATAACAATTTTTAAAAACTGTTCTGCAGTTTTGTTTTGTTAAAAAAGAAAACTGATTTATTAATATTCTGTGATAAACTATATGAGAAAATAATCTGAAAAAATGGATAGATGTATTAACTTTGCTGCACACCTGAAATTAACAAAGCCTTGTAAATCAAATATACTTCAATAAAATGGAAAAATATATATATACTCTACTTCTTTTTAACCCAGCAATTCTACTTCTAGGTATTTAACCAAGAAAAATGAAAATACTTGTCTGTCCACAAACTTTTGTAGGAAATTTAAAGCAGCTTTATTAAAAAAAATTAAAGCTGGAAATAATCCAAATGTCTCTTAATTGAAGAATGGATTAAAAAAACGTGATACAGTCACACAATGGAATAACACTCAGCAACATAAAAGAACTAACTCCTAATACACACAACAGGCAGCTCAGAGACACTAAGACGAGTGGAAAAGGGCTGAATGGAAGGCACTCATTCTTAGACTCTATTTATAGGAACTTTCAAAACAGACAAAACTAAGGTATGATGACAGAAACCAGACCAATGGCGGCTTCTGGACAGAGGTGGTTGGAGGCAGGCAGAGAGCATTCCAGGTGGGGGGAATGTTTCCAGTCTTGACTGTGGTGTTGCTTACTTGATGCATGTCGGTAACAACACCCATTCCATCATTCACTGTACCTTCCCCTGTATGTACACTGTACCTCAAGTAAAAGCTTGCTGTTTTCCAGACACTGTCTCAGGTATCATTTTATTTGATCCCTATAACGTCTCATCCCCAACTCTAGAGGAGAGTGCTAGACTTCCTTTTCATCCATTGAGGAACATTCGAGAGGTGTCTGCTGTTACGCTACGGGTGCTATGCTGGCACTGATTACACAGCAGACAATGCCCCCGCCCAGTGATTATGATGAAGAAAGATAATGAGCTCCTTCAAAAGAGTATTGAGCAACTGTACTACAGTGAAGGAGAAAAATAAATGAGCAAGAAGAAAACGTGAGAGTGTTCTGGGTCGAGGAGTGGCATTCTAGGGAAGGTCTCTGAACAGGTTAGATGTGAGCTGTAGCCCTCTGTCAGTTCGCTCAGCTGGTCCAGGAGTGAGAGGCCGAGAGAAAGGCAGGGACCCAGCCCCGAAATGGCAAGAGAGCACCGGCCAGGCCCCGCAGACAAAGGTGAACGCCTGTGAGCAGCCTGCAGGCCGCTGGGCCAGGACTGGAAGAGAAGCGTCACTTCTTAGCCAAAGGATTTAAAGCAGACAAGTTTCACAGTCTGATCTACAACTTTAAAACATCATGAGGCTGTTGTGTGGAGAAGGGTTAAGCAACTGGACAAAGGACACAGAGCCAGTGGGTGATAGAGCTTAAAGACTGTTCACTTGAGGATGGAGGAAGTTTCCACTCCACCTGCAGGGATGAGCCAACTCACAGCATGTCCTCCAGCCAGGCAGCCTCCAGATGACCATGGCTCTTGTGTCTAACTGCAGCCCCAGGACAGAGGCTGAGCACAGTGGCCCACTGAGTCAAAGTGAAAGTCACTCAGTCATGTCCGACTCTTTGGGGCCCCATGGACTATACAGTCCATGGAATTCTCCAGGCCAGGATACTGGAGTGGGTAGCCTGTCCCTTCTCCAGGGGNTCTAACTGCAGCCCCAGGACAGAGGCTGAGCACAGTGGCCCACTGAGTCAAAGTGAAAGTCACTCAGTCATGTCCGACTCTTTGGGGCCCCATGGACTATACAGTCCATGGAATTCTCCAGGCCAGGATACTGGAGTGGGTAGCCTGTCCCTTCTCCAGGGGATCTTCCTGACCCAGGAATCGAACCGGAGTGTCCTGCATCGCAGGCAGATTTTTTACCAACTGAGCTATCAAGGAAGCCTGGCCCACTTACGGCATGCCCAAATTTGTTACTCAGAAACTGGGAGGAGGGCAAATAATTCTTTGTTTGTAGGGCCATTAAATTGGAGGGAGTTTTGTTTCACAGCAAATGATTAACCATTTTCATCTGTACAAAAGGTGCTCTTCCTTTGATATACAGGATTAATTTTGTAGCTTTCTTTCAGAAATTACGAAAATATGTAGTAAAAGTTTCTAAATAGAGAAACAGATGCTCTTATTTTTAACCAAAAAAAACAAAAGTAAGTATCTGTTTGAGTAAAAAAACAGAAAACCAAAACCAATTTCGATTTTGTAATATATGTCATTCTTTTCTATTAGGAAAAATCATTTTAAAATACAAATAGAATTTAATTAACATAAGAATGTAAAATAGACACCGACAACATTCATTCAGAATTCTTCGTAGTCCTATGTGTCATCTACCACAGATGCATTTATAGAGATAGGCAAAAACTATGTGTATTATAGTTTGACATAGAACATATATACAGGTCCTTATCATGAATATTTGTGAATTAAAATTTAATTTCACATACAATTTAATCTTATATGTAATTAAAATGATCATTTTATCATACAGTTGTACTGCTTAAGCTAATGGTTTCTTCTTTACATTATGGTTGAAACTTTAATCTTTTAGTTTGCTAGCAGCCTAGATAACTATAAATATTTTAATTTATGCACTTTGAATATCATAAATCTTAAATTTCATAGTTAGGACCTAAATGCAACTCAGTCATATGCCTAATTCATTTTTTTTAGGGCTTAAGATTTTAAATGAGCCAACTAGCATCACAAAAGAAGTTTAATCTTCAAATGAGCTCATGTTTTTCTGGTTAAGAGGCATTAGTGTTTGTGCTTTAGTTCTAAGTTTTGCTATAGTAATGCTTATGATCTAATATACATAATAATTGTTCAATTTGTAGGCTAGAGTGAGGACCAGAGGCTGGGAGGTGAAAAAGGCCATTTATGGTTGAATTCAGTGGGATTAGCTGGACTCTGCCCCCTCCTTCCTGCGTCAGCTGTTACCTTTATGCCCAAGACTATCGGATGAGAGACACTCTTTAAAAGGGGCTTTACTACTTTTAGCTGTACTGTAAGAAGCTTTCTTTTACAAAAAAGCTAGTTTTGTTGCCTGATGCACTGGGCAACTATTAGCTGCTTTCAGCTTCTTCAATTCATAAAAGGTCCTAGTTGGTTGAGAGTGATTTGATTCACATTTTATTCTAATTTTGTATATCAGTTCAGTTTAGTCACTCAGTCGTGTCCAACTCTTTGTGACCCCATAAATCACAGCACGCCAGGCCTCCCTGTCCATCACCAACTCCAGGAGTTCACTCAGATTCACGTCCATCGAGTCAGTGATGCCATCCAGCCATCTCATCCTCTGTCGTCCCCTTCTAATTTTGTATATACTGGTAACCAATAGTCACCATATGTGAAGAAACTCTGTGTTTAGTCATTGTTCCAAAGAAGGAAGTCAAAGTGCTTTCCCCTCCTTTATCTCTGCAGAAGCCTTTCCAAAAACTGTCAAAACTCTCCTGTTCTAGTTCTGCAGGATATAGAGACAAATCCTTGGGTGGAGATTCAGAACTGAAGGTCATTTTTACATAAAAGTATCAGCCTAAAAATGGATTGGCCTCAGCTGACATTGTAGTTCTTCCATTTAGAAAACTCAAATTGCCCACAGTTGGCAAACAATACTTCATGCCGAATCCAGCCACATCCATGTCCTAATGCACATGCTGATGTAGTTTTTGAGCTACAACAGCTATGCTGAGAGCTGCAATGGAGGGTACACGGCCCACAAAGTCCCAAATATTTATCACATGGCCTTTACCTTCCAGACTTACAAACCTTTGAATTAGATTCTGAATTATTTATCAAAGGAGTTCTCTTTGGACACAAAGTTAGCATAATGAACCATTGAAAAATTTGTCATCTTATCTCAAGGGACTTTCACTTTTGTGAGAATGTGATTTAAAACGGTTCATTTTAAGGGGTCATTTTTTTAGTACTTTAGGATGTATTCAGAATTCTCATAAACATTATCAGTCATAATTATAGAACACAGTTCTCTTGTTGACATTAGACAAATTCCTGACCATGTCAAGTTATGTACCAAGAAGCGGGAAAGTGAAAAAAAAAAAAAAATCATACATTGGGATAAACTTGTAATTCATCTGCTGGTTTGATTCTAGGAGATAAAAACAGACAATCTTTAACCTTTTGTCATACTCTTAGAAAATCATTCAACATCTCCCATTCTCTCTTAGATAACTCAGCATCAAGTTAAAATCTGACTGAAGGTCATCATTAAAAACACCATAAATAACAAATGTTGCCAAGGATGGGAGGAAAGAAATCCTTGTACATGGTTGGTGAGAATGCAAATTGCTACAGCCACTATGCAGAGCAGTTTGGAGGTCCCTCAGAAAACTAAAAATAGAGTTGCCATATGATCCAGCAATTCCACTCAATGGGCATATCTGGAAAAAAGATACAAGTACCACAATGTTCATAGCAGCACTATTTCTAATAGCCAAGATATGCAAGCAACCCCAGTGCTCATCAACAGATGACTAACCTAGGAAGAGGCAGTATATATACACACACACAATTACAAAAGAATGGAATAATGAAAAAGACATAAAAAGAATAAAATATACACAATGGAGTATTACTCAGCCATTAAAAAGAATACATTTGAATCAGTTCTAAGAAGATGGATGAAACTGGAACCGATTATACAGAGTGAAGTAAGCCAGAAAGAAAAACACCAATACAGTATACTAACACATATATATGGAATTTAGAAAGATGGTAATGAGGACCCTGCATGCAGGACAGCAAAAGAGACACAGATGTGTAGAGCAGACTTTTGGACTCTGAGGGAGAGGGAGAGAGAGAGGGAGAGGGTGGGATGATTTGGGAGAATAGCATTGAAATGTGTATACTATCATGTAAGAAACGAATTGCCAGTCTATGTTCCATGCAGGATGCAGGATGCTTGGGGCTGGTGTATGGGGATGATCCGGAGGGATGATGTAGGGTGGGAGGTGGGAGGGGGGTTCATGTTTGGGAGTTCGTGTACACCGTGGTAGATTCATGTCAATGTATGCCAAAACCAATAGAGTACTGTAAAGTAAAATAAAATAAAATAGAAAAAGAAAAAAAAAGAATGAAATAATACCATTTGCAACAACATGGATGGACTTAGGGGGACATTATGCTAAGTGAAATGTTATGCAGAGAAAGACAAATACTATATGTGGAATCAAAAGAATAAAACAAACCAATGACTATAACAAAACAGAAGCAGAGTCACGGATGTAGAAAACAAACTAGACGTTACTACTGGAGAGAAGGAATGGGGGTGGGCATAAAAAAGGTAGCGCACTTGAAGGTACAGACTGCAATGTATAAACTTAACTACAAGGATACATTATGCCACAAGGGGAATATAGGCAATATTTTATAATAGCTGTAAATGCAGTATAATCTTCAAAAATTGTGAATCAGTATGCTGAATGCCTGAAACTTTCCTAATACTGTATATCAACCATACTTTTAAAATAATTTCCAAGTAAGCACCCAAAAAAAAAAAAATGACAGCAAACCATAGCACTATAAGCTGCCCCAATATTTTGCAAAATATTTTAGCTCTCTTTGGAGAGAGGACACTATAGGAATATGGAACCAAGTCATTTCTAAGATTATTTGAGACTTAATCACAATCTCTTTCCTACTGTCTCGCCATGCTCTAATCACTGGAGAACATGGCATTGCTTATTATAAATCATATGACCTTTAAACCAAAAAGAGAAGATGAGATTCAGAATGTCAGGGAACTCCCAAATTATTTATTTTTCATGTATGCAAGGCTAGTATATCAAGAGAATATACAACCCAGTACTATCAAACATGATATGTCTCCCCCTCCAAAAAAAAAAAAATCAAAAAACAAAAACCCAAAACTTATCAAAAACAAATTAAAAATTGAACAGAAAACAGATAAAACCTGGAGTCAGATGCCCTACTGTTGAGCCACAAGGTCCTTAAGATATGATTCAACTAATCATCTCTTATCAAAGAAAGGTCTGAGAACAAGCCTTTAGTATTTTTCTCAACTTCTTTCTCTCATCATAAAACAACAATAACATAAAAATTGATCTAGGCTGAAATTATTCCAAATAAGCCCCTCAATGTACAAGTGATTTTACTGCTATTATGTGACCCCTCATTTTATAGATAGAGACACAGCTTCATTCATTCAACATTTATTGATTCCATAGCACGTTTAAATAAGTACTAATACTAGTGGTTTTAAAACTTAAAAGCAAAAAAAAATAAACAAAAAAAACCACTCGAGAATCATAGTGAGTGGGCAAAGTCGATCAGTAAATGAAAGTTATAGAATAATGTTGTTGGTGCTAAATACAGAGGTATATACCACATGCTAGGGCTTCCCTGGTGGCTCAGAAGGTAAAGAATCTGCCTGCAGTGCAGGAGTCCTGGGTTCAATCCCTAGGTTAGGAAGATGCCCTGGAAAAGGGATACAACTCCAGTATTCCTGCCTGGAGAACTCCATGGACAGAGGAGCTGGGCACAAAGAGACAGACATGACTGAGTGACTAATATGTTCACTTACTTCCCACCACATGCTATGGAGGTGTTGAAGGGCTACACAGGGATGATTTACCAACTTCCAGAGGGTGGTAGGAGTTTTATCAGGCGAAGTGAAAAGTAAGCACAGAGGCAAGGATGGGTCCAGTGCACATGGGCTAGGATGCTCCGGGAAGCCCAGAAATGGGCCTGCAGAGTGGGCCAGAGAGCAGATGTAGGAGGCCAGATGCTCTGCTGGAGGCCAACTCAGCCTGGAGAGGCATGAGTGCTTTCATAACGCATCAGCCCATAAAGAGTGCCCTTTTTTATGTCCTGCAAATCCAGTTTACATACTAGAAGCAGCTCAGAATGTGGGTGATGTTCAGAATGTGGGGTTAACCTCATGAGTCCTACAGACCCACTGTAGAGTTAGGAGAAAGGCTTAATCAGGTGGGTGCTTGCTTTTCCCTTACATTTAGGAACTTTTGCACAGTAATATGCTAATACAAACAAAGGCTAAGTGAGCAGACCAAAGTAGGAAGAATGTTCTGGCATTCTAGAACTAGAAATCATGAAAGCCATGTCTAAGCTGGGATGGCTGGGATAGACACCAGTGATTGGCCAATTTTAGGAGTTTCTAGGTTATCTGGAAAATATTTCTGTACAACTGCCTAAGAATAAATGAGCAGAAATAGCTGGAGTATGTTTGACATTCTCCAAAGCCCTGTCAGCACACAAGTCTCCCTGATTATTTCTTGGGGGGTTTTGTCCAGCTCTGGAGACTGACCCAAGAACACAAATTGAATGTCCAAACTGGCTTCCTTGTCCTTGAAGATTATCTGCTTCCTGATACTGCAACCATTTGTCACTCCTTATTGTCAAATCATTCCTCTTTCATCTCCATTGCTTGTTCCAAACCCATTCTTCACATTTATCTTTTGCTCTGTTTTGAAGTTGACTTTGATAATGTGATCCTTGGCTCACGCCACACAAAATTGGAACCATAGAGTCAGGGGACAAGAAGGTTGAAGTGGGTCAAGAGAGTCTCTCTAATCCCACTGCCTCCACTCTGTGAGCCCCATACCAACAGGATACAATAAACCTGACTTCCAGGAGCCAGAGGAAATCAGGAAACTAACCTGCTCTTCAGTTCTGTGGTCTAATGGTTTTCAGGAGCCCAGGAGAATTCTGGTAGAGTGAGTAAGATATCTCAAAATGGACTCAAATGAATCACATGTAAGCTTACTACATCCAAATCCTTTTACAAACATCATAGCAAGTCAATAAATGAGATTAAAAAAATTCTAAATAAGAAGATTTGACTTCAGCCACAGGGATCACAAACACATTTGAGACGAAATAGACCGGCATTTGGGACATTTCTGGCAGGAAGTGACTTCTATGAGTGAAATTATGAAAAAGCACATTTCTTTTGAAGGATGAAAACATTATTTTACATGACTTCTCAAGTGAGAATATTCACATTTGTGGGCTTTCAGAGTTTCTTTAACTAAAACCCAAAAACCAGATTGCCTTTACAGCAAGTCATCAATCACTTGGAGCTTAAATCAGGCCTTAAGAAAATAGTCTTGATCACCATGTTGGCCTAGATTCTGTCTAGAGTTGGGGACACAGATCCTCGTAAAACTAACCACAGCTTTTAGATCCATAGATACAAGCCTAACTGATGAATTCAAATAAATGCATTTACTCATTCAACCTAGCCTTGCCCTAAGAAGTGGATAGCCTGGTTGGAAACAGGTAATAGAGTACAAGACAGTAGTCTTGCACTAGGAATCACAGAGTCTCAGAGCTGGTGAACCTAAATGTGGAGGACAGAGAAGGACTTCCCTCAGGAGGAAGAGTATCAGAGGATGAATACGAGTCAGATGAAGATGTTTTGGAAATCGGATGGGGTGCAGGGGAGTAACAGTGTTTCAAGTTGGGAGGAAGCAAGGAATAAGCGACCCCCATGATTCTCATGAACTATAAGTAGATTGGTATTGCTACTGTGATAAAACAAAAGTCAATAAAGTAGAGCAAAAATGGAAAGGTCAGCCCAGGTCATGTTTAACCTTTCTGAAGTTTGATAAACTGCGGAGTTATTTCTGAATACAATTTATTCCTGAGCCCCGATATATTAATGCAAGAAAATCAGTGACTAGAAACCTTCATAGATAAATAAAACATGCTCACTTCTTGCGTCTGAGAAGAGTTTGAAAATCACTTCTGCAGTAAGTGAGATAATAAAAAATGTTTGTCCAAGGGAGTGGAGTGGTCAGATTTCACTTTTAACTCCATGAGTTGTGTTACAAGCTAAAGACTGGGGTTAATGATGCTGGAAGCAGTAGACTAGTGACAGTGATTCGTAGCTGACGGAGGTAAAAATCTGGATTTGAGAAATAGGTGAGGGTACACCTGGCACAGGGCTGGTTTATTCAATTTACCAAGTGAAGGAGAAGGAGATAACTCCCAAGAGTTCCAACATATGTAGCTGGGTTGGAAAGGACAGAAAACACATACAATTTATACTGTATAAGACACATACATTTCTATATAATTTGTTTGAGTGTGGGGTGGAGACAAAAGGGGGGAATTTAGTGGTGAA
Source organism: Oreotragus oreotragus (assembly GCA_006410675.1). NCBI lineage: Eukaryota > Metazoa > Chordata > Mammalia > Artiodactyla > Bovidae > Oreotragus > Oreotragus oreotragus. Next base: position 415,397 of record SJYX01019022.1, on the reverse strand, counting down.
CAGAAAATTTGACACAAGGATATCTGAAGCTCAGATGTATGTCCATGAGGCATCGTCATCATCATCACTATGATCACAGCAACTGTTTAAGGAGTCTTATAAAGTGCCTCATATATACTGTCATGTAACCTTGACAGCAATACTATAAGGGAGATACTGAGAAGAAGCTAAGGTGTAGGGAGGCTGAACATTGAGCCCAAGATCACACAAACAGAAAGCAGGAGAGGTAGGGTGCTTTGGTCCCTCTGGCTTAAGATGCCTGATTTTTACTTTTACCCCCAAGAGATGGATGTCTGCAGGGAAACCTAGAGAGCTCTGACCTTCGAGAGATGGGCAGACTGTTTCAGAGGGTATCAGGAGAGACAGATGGGTGGATGAAAATACACAGTCAATACTTCTTCCCAGAAGCTGAACACTTATACATTCAGAGGCCAGGCATGGAGGTGAAGAATGTGGGTCTCTGGCAAAAGGTGGCTGTGGGAGAAATGGCTGCATTAGAGAGTGCTTCGCCCAGTGAAGGGACTTCCCTGGTGGCTCAGATAGTAAAGCGTCTGCCTACAATGTGGGAGACCTGGGTTCAATCCCTGGGTCGGGAAGATCTCCTGGAGAAGATCTCCTGGAGAAGGAGATGGCAACACACTCCAGTATTCTTGCCTGGAAAATCCCATGGACCAAGAAGCCTGGTAGGCTACAGGCCTGGGGTCAAAAAGAGTCGGACACGACTGAGCGACTTCACTTTCACTTTCACCCGATGAAAGTATTCAAATTCAAGACTTTATTTTAGAAAAACACAATTCTGACAACGTAAAGACATCTTCCATTAGAATAACGACAGCATTCTAGTTTGGCTCAGTTTTACTGATTATCTCTACACAAACTATATAACAAAAACATAACAACATAGGAGTGCCATTGCCTTCTCTGGATGAAGATGAAGTAAGCACCAAATGTAGGAAGAAAACTGTGTACAGTTTGTGACTTTTAAAAACTGCTCCAACACAGTTTTGGTATTTTTTGCAAGACTGAATTAAAATACATGGCCTATTATATAATTCAGTGGTCTAAACATAAAGAACTATGAGAGAAATTCCTTCCAAAGAGTGATAAAGGTGTGTCTGCATATCTGAAATAATTTGTGAAGCTTCCCTTGATCTGTCAATGAGAACTTTTGCTAGGTCTCCTGGATCTCCTGGGATTAAAGTTAGTATCTATCTTCACCCTCTCACATTTAACTATTATTTTTTAGAAAAAGGATATCTATTCAGGATGTCTTTAATTTATTTTATAACACTTTGATGTTCTTGGTATGAAACTATATTGATGCCTGTTATTTTAATCTTTAATTCTAGGAGCTGTCTAGGAATGCACAGAACAAGGTGTTCAGCTGGCCTTGTATTTGAAAGGGTCATACTCCCAAGTCTTGTAGAGTCAGCTGCAAGACCTTTTGATTTAGGTAGATCTATCTACAGTCAACCAGAGAAGGCAATGGCACCCCACTCCAGTACTCTTGCCTGGAAAATCCATGGACAGAGGAGCCTGGTAGGCTGCAGTCCATGGGGTCACTAAGAGTCGGACACGGAACTGAGCGACTTCACTTTCACTTTTTACTTTCATGCATTGGAGAAGGAAATGGCAACCCACTTCAGTGTTCTTGCCTGGAGAATCCCAGGGAGGGGAAGCCTGGTGAGCTGCCTTCTATGGGGTCGCACAGAGTCGGACACGACTGAAGCAACTTAGCAGCAGCAGCAGCAGCAGCATCCATAGTCAACACTTCAATTATGAGCTAAATACAAAAGATTGATCTTTACTGATAAACTAGTGTCTAGGCAATTATTATGGGGGATGTATCAATGGCTTCCCTTTGGTGAACATAAAGGTATTCAACATATGCAGATGAGATATTATAGCTAAACATGTCTTAATCTAAATAGACTGCAAAGAAGATTCCATTGGCGCCTATATCCCGTACTTTTTAGAGATGAGGCCCATAGTTTTATCTCCAGTTGTACTGAGTCCAGACACTGGGTTTGGAGGATTCCTGATTGAAAGATGCTGACTAAAGGCACAGATGCCTGCTTCTAGAGTGTTGCTCTGTCCACCTCAAATGAGTGTGCTTATAAGATGTGATCTAAGTATCTAAAATGACAGAGACCCACAGTTTCACTGTGTTTACAGAACAGGTTTTGCTCTTGATTTGCTAATAAATGTTTACCTAATAAATATCTGACTGTCTGGTTCAAACTAGACGTGGCTTGCTTTCATTATAACCTGGTAGTGAATTTGTGGTTGTGGGGAGAAGCTCTCTCTCAGAATCTTCTTGGGTGTTCACTACTATCTAACTAAAAAAACATTTTGCTAATTTTGGCTTCCATCAGCAAAAAGAATGCTATGAAATGGTTAATATGATAAATCATCTCAAAGTGTTCTAGAAAAAGATAGGTATACATTTTTGTGATTAAAAAAAACTATTCTCTGAAAATATGTTTCCAAAATACTAGGTCCAAAATAATCTACATGGCTCAACAGAAACATTTGCATACTTCAAAGTACAAAGGAAATTCTAAAAATAAACAACATTTGAGTGATAAAAGAACATCCTGGTTGAACTTTAAAATGCACAGAGAAATCAAAGGGCAATGACATTTTATGAGATAGCTTGAAATACAAAGAAGTCAGTATAATTACATTTTATCACTGCATTTTAAGAAGAGATATAAGGAATTGCATTTGATTCCTCTCTCTGCTGCCAGCAATTGAATCTATAGTTCAAAGATTTGAATACATCATATTTTAAACAATGGATCATTTCAGCTTGTTTCTATCCCAACTCAAAAGAAGGCAGAGATACTCAGTAGTGAGATAATTGAATCAATTATAATTCGGAAAGCAATTCAGAGAAAAATCACAGTCTGACACTTCAAAACTATTCTGGACCTCAGCATCAAATAAAGGTTTCTACAAAAACTACCCATGACACCTCTCAGAGGCAATACCAAAGAACCTGTTCATCAAGAAGCCCTCTCAGATGTTTCCAAGTATGGAATGGTAAAGCATTAGTCAGAGCTTATCAGGGAAATAAAAGATAGGAATTTGCTCAATTACAAAACACCCAGGGCAGTGATGGGATCCTTCACACAACCTAAAAAATATACTGTACTCACTGATCATATATTACTTTTTAAAAATATTATTTTGGAGTTTATATAGATCATAATTTCATACAGATATTTCATTTTGCATGTTTTCTTTTTTTTAAATCATTGATCTCATAACAGTGAAGCAGGTACAGCTTTTCACAAACTGCTATTTCACATAAAAAATAAAGTAAGGTGTTTACTTTTTAAAAAATTTACAAGGCAGTCACATTTGACCTAGCTAGATTAAATTAAAAAAAATAAAGTTTTCATAATAAAATTCAAAAAAAATAATATGGACACGACTGAGCGACTTCACTTTCACTTTCACCCGATGAAAGTATTCAAATTCAAGACTTTATTTTAGAAAAACACAATTCTGACAACGTAAAGACATCTTCCATTAGAATAACGACAGCATTCTAGTTTGGCTCAGTTTTACTGATTATCTCTACACAAACTATATAACAAAAACATAACAACATAGGAGTGCCATTGCCTTCTCTGGATGAAGATGAAGTAAGCACCAAATGTAGGAAGAAAACTGTGTACAGTTTGTGACTTTTAAAAACTGCTCCAACACAGTTTTGGTATTTTTTGCAAGACTGAATTAAAATACATGGCCTATTATATAATTCAGTGGTCTAAACATAAAGAACTATGAGAGAAATTCCTTCCAAAGAGTGATAAAGGTGTGTCTGCATATCTGAAATAATTTGTGAAGCTTCCCTTGATCTGTCAATGAGAACTTTTGCTAGGTCTCCTGGATCTCCTGGGATTAAAGTTAGTATCTATCTTCACCCTCTCACATTTAACTATTATTTTTTAGAAAAAGGATATCTATTCAGGATGTCTTTAATTTATTTTATAACACTTTGATGTTCTTGGTATGAAACTATATTGATGCCTGTTATTTTAATCTTTAATTCTAGGAGCTGTCTAGGAATGCACAGAACAAGGTGTTCAGCTGGCCTTGTATTTGAAAGGGTCATACTCCCAAGTCTTGTAGAGTCAGCTGCAAGACCTTTTGATTTAGGTAGATCTATCTACAGTCAACCAGAGAAGGCAATGGCACCCCACTCCAGTACTCTTGCCTGGAAAATCCATGGACAGAGGAGCCTGGTAGGCTGCAGTCCATGGGGTCACTAAGAGTCGGACACGGAACTGAGCGACTTCACTTTCACTTTTTACTTTCATGCATTGGAGAAGGAAATGGCAACCCACTTCAGTGTTCTTGCCTGGAGAATCCCAGGGAGGGGAAGCCTGGTGAGCTGCCTTCTATGGGGTCGCACAGAGTCGGACACGACTGAAGCAACTTAGCAGCAGCAGCAGCAGCAGCATCCATAGTCAACACTTCAATTATGAGCTAAATACAAAAGATTGATCTTTACTGATAAACTAGTGTCTAGGCAATTATTATGGGGGATGTATCAATGGCTTCCCTTTGGTGAACATAAAGGTATTCAACATATGCAGATGAGATATTATAGCTAAACATGTCTTAATCTAAATAGACTGCAAAGAAGATTCCATTGGCGCCTATATCCCGTACTTTTTAGAGATGAGGCCCATAGTTTTATCTCCAGTTGTACTGAGTCCAGACACTGGGTTTGGAGGATTCCTGATTGAAAGATGCTGACTAAAGGCACAGATGCCTGCTTCTAGAGTGTTGCTCTGTCCACCTCAAATGAGTGTGCTTATAAGATGTGATCTAAGTATCTAAAATGACAGAGACCCACAGTTTCACTGTGTTTACAGAACAGGTTTTGCTCTTGATTTGCTAATAAATGTTTACCTAATAAATATCTGACTGTCTGGTTCAAACTAGACGTGGCTTGCTTTCATTATAACCTGGTAGTGAATTTGTGGTTGTGGGGAGAAGCTCTCTCTCAGAATCTTCTTGGGTGTTCACTACTATCTAACTAAAAAAACATTTTGCTAATTTTGGCTTCCATCAGCAAAAAGAATGCTATGAAATGGTTAATATGATAAATCATCTCAAAGTGTTCTAGAAAAAGATAGGTATACATTTTTGTGATTAAAAAAAACTATTCTCTGAAAATATGTTTCCAAAATACTAGGTCCAAAATAATCTACATGGCTCAACAGAAACATTTGCATACTTCAAAGTACAAAGGAAATTCTAAAAATAAACAACATTTGAGTGATAAAAGAACATCCTGGTTGAACTTTAAAATGCACAGAGAAATCAAAGGGCAATGACATTTTATGAGATAGCTTGAAATACAAAGAAGTCAGTATAATTACATTTTATCACTGCATTTTAAGAAGAGATATAAGGAATTGCATTTGATTCCTCTCTCTGCTGCCAGCAATTGAATCTATAGTTCAAAGATTTGAATACATCATATTTTAAACAATGGATCATTTCAGCTTGTTTCTATCCCAACTCAAAAGAAGGCAGAGATACTCAGTAGTGAGATAATTGAATCAATTATAATTCGGAAAGCAATTCAGAGAAAAATCACAGTCTGACACTTCAAAACTATTCTGGACCTCAGCATCAAATAAAGGTTTCTACAAAAACTACCCATGACACCTCTCAGAGGCAATACCAAAGAACCTGTTCATCAAGAAGCCCTCTCAGATGTTTCCAAGTATGGAATGGTAAAGCATTAGTCAGAGCTTATCAGGGAAATAAAAGATAGGAATTTGCTCAATTACAAAACACCCAGGGCAGTGATGGGATCCTTCACACAACCTAAAAAATATACTGTACTCACTGATCATATATTACTTTTTAAAAATATTATTTTGGAGTTTATATAGATCATAATTTCATACAGATATTTCATTTTGCATGTTTTCTTTTTTTTAAATCATTGATCTCATAACAGTGAAGCAGGTACAGCTTTTCACAAACTGCTATTTCACATAAAAAATAAAGTAAGGTGTTTACTTTTTAAAAAATTTACAAGGCAGTCACATTTGACCTAGCTAGATTAAATTAAAAAAAATAAAGTTTTCATAATAAAATTCAAAAAAAATAATAAAGTAAGGTCGATTAAATTGAATTCAGCACATGTATCATAATCAAATATACAATTATTTCCCCTGGAAACCTGATACTGTTGACAGTGATTACGAATAAAATCCTAGTGAGTTACATTTTTCTTTCAAAGTCACTCCATAGTGGATTGTCTTAAGCTAAGAAGATCATTTATTCAGACTTAATAAAGCAAAATTAACATAACATGAGAAAAAAACCAATAATTTTTCATTTTCTTCATTGTCACCACCACTTACTACCCACTCCTCCCCACAAACATAAACAACTGTATGAGCAGAAATCAGCACAGTCTGTCTGGAACAGAACCACCAGGATCCCAAAACATAGAATCTATTCTGCAAAAACAAAACTATGCTGACTTTTTTTTTTAAACCAAGCCCAATGTCAGTCATGCTGCATAGTCAGAAATGAAAAGTAAAATTAGACTTGTCTTATCTTGCTTTTGATGTTATAATAATCACAGATATCCAAAAGCATTCTAACTAAAAACAAAAACATAAACAGGACATTGAGAAACTGGAAAAGCCCAAATGGGCATGTAGAATGTAATTTCTCAAGACTACTCTAATTTCTAAATATTACTATGATTTAGACCTATTCAACATAGCACTCACTTGCTACATGTAGCCACTGAGCACTTGAAATTCACCTGGTTCAAACTGATATGTACTATACGTATAAAATACAAACCAGATTCTGAAGACTTTATTTAAAACTGTTTTAAAATATTGCATTAACATCAGAAAATGTTACTTATGTTAAAGTGGTCATCTTTTGGATATACTGAGTTAAACACATTATTAAAATTGATTTAGCTTGTTTATTTTAAAGTGGCCACTAACATATCACTATCAGATATGTAGCAGGCATGTGTGGCCAACACTATTTGCATTGTACAGCAGTGATCCAAAAGAAATAGACAATAACCATTACAACATGTAGAAAACCTCATGGGAAATTCCACTAGTCAAACCACTTGGCTCAGAACTTGTAAAAACTTTGGCACGTAGTATAAAACAGTTTTTACAGCATATTTCCTACGGAAGACCACGATGTTGGGAAATAAGAGTGTTTGGAGGGTAAAACATGACAGAAAGGGAGGCTTTGGTGGGAAAGAACCCAACTTCAACCACCAGCTAAAGCTGACTCTAGCTCAACTTTTTCTGGTGCTCAGATCTAGCAGGTGACTTCTGCTTCAGAGGGAAACTCTTTTTGCAGGGAGGCTCAAGGATGAAGAGTTAAAAGAATTATGATCAGGTGAGAACAAGTATAGGAGTTCTTCTAAGATCCTGCTCAGGGAACAGTAAGAACAGGGGTGAGGTGGGTGATGATTGCCTGCTCAGTAGGCTTGGGGCTTCCCTAGTGGCTCAGCTGGTAAAGAATCCCCCCACAACGAGGGAGACCTGGGTTCAATCCCTGGGTTGGGAAGATCCCCTGGAGAAGGGAAAGGTTACCCACTCCAGCATTCTGGCCTGAAGAATTCCATGAACTAGTCCATAGGGTCGCAAAGAATCGGGCACGACTGAGGACTTTCACCCCACTTCACTTCCATGCCCCTGGCGGGTGTGTGTCTCCCATGCTACACCCGCACCCTCCCCCATCACTGCCCCTTTCTCCTTTCCTCCCCAGCTAGTTTGAGCCCACTCCACTGCCCTGTGCCACCCAGCCGCCCCTTGGCTGGCTGCTTCTCACACTTCTTTCTCCTCTCAGTTTCAGCTGCACCTCCCTCACTCTGGCCTTTCTGTTTGACTTTCCTTTTCCCATGCATTTCTTTGCAAACTTATGTTAAACAGTCAGAAGGGAGACCTGAAATATATTTTAATAAACTTTGCATTTTCTTATCTCATCAAAGGAAAGAAATGGGAGTGGGGTGGGGGGGAGGTTGGGAAACAAGTCCTAGGCACTCAGATACATGAAAGGTGGATGCACCTTTTACTTCTGCAGGGCCCTTTGCTGAACGCTTACTTCTGTTCCCTGTTTTGTTTCTGTCTGACCCTTCATTGTCTCCCAGTCTTCTGCAGCCCAGACAGAATACAGGTCAAAACAAATCTTCATCAGAATCATGTAAGTAGTTTTCCAGGACTCTCAAGACCCGAAATCAGTTCCTTTGGGTGGGAATCAGATTCTGAGGAGTGCCAAGTTTAGTACAATAATAAAACTATCCATAATTTTCTGATGTTGATGTCTGTCCTACAAATATCTAATATATTAAAAGAACCAATCGAAAAGTATATTGGATGTGCAAGAATGACAGGGTATAGGGAAAAAATTTCAATTATTGACCTTAGTATTTGAAAAAAAATTAAGAACAGGCCCAAATTGACAAATATTATCAATGCATTTTTCAACATGATTTCTTTGAGATTAGGGTCATTTAAGATTTCTATTAGTGGTTTCTTGGAATTTCAAAGTCATTTAGTAAAAAGAGTGATAATCACTCCTCAAAACACATGGTTATTTAACTCAAGTCATACATTTTTACATTCTGCTGAAAGTGATTATTTAGTTAAAGAACTGCAATACTGTTTAAGTATAAAACTACTTTTTGGGTAAGTTAAATTTTTTTGAAAGGGCATAACATGTAGAGTCACTTTCACCTAATGTTCTCTTCGATTATTGTCTAGAAAAGCTTTTTGGTGGATTTTCAAGAGCTATGTTACACTTGTTAGCAATTTACAGTTGAATTTAGGAATCAAAGTGTTAATAAATTAGGCCAAAACACAGGAAACCTTATTACAATTAGGATAATGAATTAAAAATGTGTGCTTTTGATGTTTCAAAGTTTTGAACTCATAGAGCTTTGATATAATGTTTAATAAACACATATTTCTACTATTATAAACAGCCTCTCAATCCCCAAGAAATTAAGTCAAAGGCATGTATTTCTACACTGGAATACATAATACTTTTATTCAGAACAAGATATTTTTACTTTTAAAAATAATTTTGTCAGAAATTTCCCATTTTATTAAGAAAAAAACATTTAGATTATCAATAAGCAACTTTAGGTCACAACATAAACACAGAAAGAGAATCAACATCATCACCAACCATACCTTATTATGTGTCTGAGTCTGTCCAACCAGGATGAGGATGTTGGATGAGATGATTGACAGGCAGAAGTTAATTAGAATTATGGACCTCTCAGAGCGGATGTACCTAACCAGAGAGAGAAAGAGTGCCCAACTTTAAAGTTCAAAAGAAAGATGCAAAATTCTCTATTACACAAATTGGTGAAGCTCATCCAGAAAAAGATACACTAAGGTGCAGGCTTTACATGAGAAAACATATTAAAAACAGTCATTTTTAAGAAAGATTATGGCAAAAACCACCACAATATTGTAAAATGATTAGGCTCCAATTAATATAAATAAATTAATTTTAGAAAAGAAAGATTATTCTTTGAGACTTAATTTTATAGTGACATGTGATATCCAAAAGACCTTTAAATTTTCTTTTCTTTAGACCTTAGTGTAGCCAACATGGCATTTCTGACAGAGGCTAAGTTGTACCTCTGTTATCACCATACATTTTTTTTTACTAGAAATAAAAAATTTCTTTGAACTACGTAAATTAGTATAAGAACTTTTACTCTATATGTATATATAATATGCTAATTATCACCAAACTCATCAATGGGTAAAACTCTAGAACCAAAAAGAAAAAAAAAAACCATACAAATTCTCAAATGTCCCCCCACCCTTGCACCATTTACTAGAAAGATTCCATTATTTTCATGAAAGCACATTTTCATCCACCACGTCATTATATCAACTTTTTTTAAGTACTTAGGTTGTTACTCATTACATTTTTCTTTTCCTGAGTAATTGTTCCAAACCAAGATAAAAGAAAAGGAATCTTTATTGCTAAAAACTAACCCATTCCACAAATTATTCATCATTAGGCTGGAAAATTACTTGGCGTCTGCCATATTTTACCCTTGTGAAGAAGAGTTTATATACGGTCTGTCACATAATTTTTAAGTGCATCAAAAATGCTATTCATGGAGAAAACTGCTCAGAATCAAGTGTTCTACCAGCAGTCTACCCTAACAGGGTAGTAGCTATTTTGCTTTCCTGTACCCAGTGGCAAATCACTGAGTGACAGTTAAAAAAAAAAAAAAAAAAGAGAGAGAGAGAGAGAGAGAGAGAGAGACAGAGAGATGTATTTGTTCTTGCTGTGTATTTGAGACTGTTCGATTTGTATTAGAACATGAAATCACTGCTGTCCACAGCAGTCATGGGCTTCCCTGGGCAGGGTTACATGGGGGTGCGAGAGAGCAGGAGACACTTTAGAAAGTAAAATCTATCAAAGTTCTTTCTCTCTGTTGTGAGGAATATGAGGCAGAGGCCCTACATTCCACCACATAGTTCAGAAAAGAGTGCAGAACAGAAACAAGAGTAATAGTAAAATATAAAAAGCAATTTTTAATATAAGAGAAACTTCCTTTCTTCACAGAACATAGAAGGAGCCTAAGTTGACTCTCAATTAAAAAAAAAAAAAAAAGGGGCTCAAGAGTAGCTCAAGAGTATCTTTTCCTTGCATCATCAATATCTAAAAATATAATAAACCACACACTGGGATATTGAAAACATCATCAAATGTTAAGTTGCTTCTTATTTTGTGGGTAGGATATGTATCACAAAAAGTTTAAGGACTACACAAAACTGACCCGTTATGTGATATTAAAGGCTTCCATGACACCACAAGTACATAGATATTATTTAAAAGTTTTCATTGATATTATTTAGTCAGTAAATAGAAGAATCAGGGTAATAAGGACCTAGACTGACCAATCTGCAGAGTTTTTCCATTTTCATTTCCATTGTAGTATTGTTGCCTTAAAATTTTATCAGTTATCTCAACTTTGAAAACTTTTTATAAAAATGTTTTATGTTTCAAACAAAATTTGTGAAAGCATCATTTCAATATATGGACTGAAAGGACATGCTCAGTTGCTCTTTGATGTGATAACATAACTCCACAGAATATATTTGTAGGTGGACAGAATTTCACAGTGGATTCATTTTTTGATGAACATTTATAATAAGCTATATGAGATACCAACAAATTTCAAAGTAGTAATTATACATAAAATAATTCTGATGTTCACACATTTTATATATCATTAAGAAAGCAAAAATTATAAATCTCTTAATTTAAAAAAAGGCAGCTGGATCCAGAGCATTCATGCTATAAGAGCCACTTAACATCAATAGTTTTTGAATCTTGAAACTTCTATCAAATTATCAATATTACTTCAATTCTTCTACTTGTAGACAATGAGCTGATGGCCACTAACTGTTGGGAATTCAAATTTATGTTGTTTCTGGGTACTGTCTTTTATACTTCTAAGTGTCATGTCAAAATTGGGTAGATAATTTCAGTTGGTAATTCCTGGAAAACTCTTACAATAGGTGATTTTCCTGGATTTTCTGTCTACAGAAAACTTTACTAGGGACTAATTAATCCCATACTTCCTGGATAAGCTTTTTATATCATTTATACCAGCAGTGTTTGTGTTGCATTAGCCATATGTGCTGAGGTGTGAAGGAAAGGTGGAACTAACTGGTGGTTGAACTCTATGCAATGAGGAATGAAACTTAGTCCTGAATATCTCAGTGAGTATGAATTATGATGCTATTGATGAACCGTGATACTATTACCTAGTATCCTGGCCTGTAAACACTGCCTTATTTCCTTAGAAGAACATCTTAGACAACTGTGGGAGAGAAAGGCTTCTTTCCAGTCTTTGCCTGTCTTGCTCTTGTATTATCAGGACAATGCCTGATTGACTGAGCCCTGAACCCAGGATTCTACTGTCTACTATGCTATGCCTAGACCAAGCATCTCTTTTGTTTCATAAGACTGATCATAGACTATTATATTGTCTTTCTTAGCATTTCATTATCCTTCATGGGAAGGCAGAACTTCTGTTACATATCTGGACCAACAGACCAAGAATGTATACATACTTTAGTTTTGTATGAAGCATAAAAATTTTAATACCTTTGACAATATAATATCCTGGACAATTAACTTTTGTCTTCAAAAGAGTAAAAGATCGTAACAGAAAACATTTTTTTCCAAAAATAGATGTCAATCAAATGATCTTTCTTTAATAAATTATAATTAATTTTTGGACAGAATTGTTTTTTTATATTAAGTAAAAGATAAATAAAATACTAGGGCTGGCAATCTTTGCAATTTTAATATTTCATATATTCAAACAATAATATGCAATTATCTATTTATTAATATAGCAACTGTTTTTAGACTATTTTTAACTAATAAAAATGGATATAAACATGTTTAACATTTAAAAATTTATTGGGAAGTTTTGTTACATACTAAGCTAACAATATGTCAGTAGACATAAGCCTTACAAGTCTAACATTCTCCTTAATAGAATAAGAACAAATCTTAGGAAAATACTAAGTTTTTACATAATATCAAGCAGATGCAATTTCATATATTATAGAACAGTATTTTTCAATCACTTCCTCTTGTCCATGTATTTTTTCTGACTTCTTTTAATCAGTTTGTCAAAATCTGACTTATTGGAAACATTCAACCAAGAAACCTTTTCTAAAGCTTTATGGTATTTATTATGTTAATATATTAATACTATAGAAGATTTTACTCATTGTCTGGGACACATTGACTGTATGTGTGTAAAACAAGAATTTGTGGACCATATTTCTATAACAGAGAAATTAATTTGACTGTATCAATTAAACTCTCAAACTCAGTAGCACTTGGGATAAATAGAAACCACACATAGAATGAATTTGGGGTATTAAGAATACTGGGGATAAGCAACTTGTTGAAGACTACCATCACTTGCATTGAGTGTGTGTGTATGCTTCACTTATTTTCTTATCATAGGAAAATATAGAGAAGAAAATTAAGTAAGCACTTACTTAGCACTTTTGAGTTCATTTATTATAGTTCAGTCAAAGCAATTATAGCTGTTTTAAAGGTACTTTTTTCAGTAAATCAAGAAAACATGAGACATATAATAGTTATCATATTCTCTGAATTAACTCTGAATAACAGCACTCCATTTGAAGTGTGTTAACTGATCACATACCTCCATAACGCTGCATAGACAACTGCTAGGGTGACCAAGGCCAAGCAAGAAAGGCCACTGCCTACGATGAGGGTGACTGAAGGTGTACTAGAGGATTCCATGATCTGCAAATTAAACAAAAGAAGCACACAAAAAAGAGAGAGAGAAAGAGGGTTTTTAAAAAAAATTAAAATAACTTCTAAACTCAACCAAACTCTCCTAACACTCAAAAACAGCCAATATAGTTGTTATAGTAACCAGATAATTACCCAGTAACCACTCTGTTCACATATTCTCAACCCCTAAAATGACTAATTCTAGCTACTCCCTCTCTCCCACTGTGAAGTAATGAAGGCCTTAAGAGTTTTCAGTGCTTGACTGTGGCATATACCCACTTATTGCTTTCTAAAATAAATCACTGAAGTTATAACTTGGTCAGCATTAATGTGTTAAATTTTCTCTAGCTGATATTTGAAGCAGTATTCATTTTTCTTCAACTAACAACAGTTCAGTTATTTCACAATATGCGTTTTTAGCGAAATGTACGTTGATCCTCCTATTTACAATGCATTGTGTTATACAAATCTGGTAACTAGATATTGAAAAATGTTCAAACTTTCTGACTTTTGACAACTTTGCTTTAAGTCAAGTATCCTCTCATTTAATTTCAGTAGCTTGGCCTCCTAGAATACAGAGGAAAATCAAATTTCATATATAAGACCTAGAATATATTTTGTGATTCTTTTTTCTGTGAGCAAAATATAGAGTTAATTTTCACAGTCAATATCATTCTCTAAATATATGACCTTGAAAAGTAAAACCTTATATATATTTTTAAAATGTATAAAGATCACAAGCAGTCACTGATTTGAGAGATTTCTTTCTTCAGATACTAACATGCTACTAACTAGTAAAATCTACTGTTTTTTCATATTTTTAGTATTGGAAGTTTAAAGAAATATACTTTAAGATCAAGTATGTTCCAAATCTTAGATATGCACAATGAATTTTATAGATATTTTTGGTTATCAAAATAAGTAAGAGTGATGCATATTTAGGCCAGATTTAGACAGAAAGTCACATTTATCTTAATAATTATTTCTTACCATTTCAATGTCTGAAATAATTTTTCAAAATACCTTTGATGAGGATATTGTTTTTCTTTCAGACAGTTTATACAGCTGCCTGTTTCAGAAACTAGTTCTACAAGCCTATATACTTCTAAGGAATGATTTTACAGTTTCTGATAGCCCATACTTTCACAAAAACTTCATTTAATGTTTTAAAAATAAATACCCAAGGACATCCCATAAAACCTGTACTGAAAATATCCAATGCAGATATGCAATGTGTTTGGCTATAGTGTCTGGGGTCTTCATTCTACTACTAACAGTATCCTTACAAATCTCCCAGAACAGATTTCGAGTTCTAAAATAAAGATTAAGCTGACAATTATTTTTATTTGAAAGTTTGCAGCATATTAGCAATATGATTGGACTACATACTTAAAACTATACTGCAGAAATTTCAAGTTAGAAGACATAAAATTGAGTAGAATTTAGTTATAGCACACCAACTAGAATTCATTTCACCAAGCCACTGTAGCTAAGGAGGAGACGAACCCAATTTTGCCACCCTGCAACATTTTCCATTTCCCCATTTAAAATGCAGTTCCCTGGAGAAACACTCTCCACAACGTCCCTGCCTTTGCATTAAAGCCGTGTTTTCCCTTTGTTACTTACTATTTCTCTAGGTTGCTGAGCCAAAATGGCGAAGGTAGAGAGACGATCACATAAGCATTTCGTATGGGATGCATCGGTAAGCACAGTTTTACATCCCTGGGTGGACCACGTTCCCAAAGAATCGTTCCTGCAAAGTGTAGGGGGAAGATCGGGATAAATATGCCTGACGGCCAATTCCGTAAAGAAGAAAATGCAGTTTAATTGAGAGAATCGTCTACTGTAATTCCCGTACAGGAAAAAGGGGAAAAAAAAAAATCTACTTGTTGTTGAATAGGACGTAATTTAGATGCATCTCCAGTAAGGCAAAGCGAGAGTGTTTGGAGGAAGCAGGCGGGCGGCGGTGCAGCGTGCAGAGAGCTGTCCAGGGCCGGAGGTGCTGAAACCGGGACTGACTCTGTCCAGCCCTCTGCGAGGAACGGCGGCAGCGGCGGCGGCACGAGCAGCCGCCAGAGCGTTGGCAGCCACTTCCTATGCTCATCGGATCGTTTCAAACACTCAGAGTGTAAAGAGGCTTTTCACATTTCATACCAGCTCTGATTCCCGTCCCGTATTTTTGGATCGTGAATGTTGGCTTTTAAAACGAGGATTTCTCTGAAAAGCCTGCCTAAAAGGTTAGATAGCTCGTGTTGGTTGATAGAATCTTCTCCGCTGTTGGTTAGGGATTTTTTTTTTCCCTCCCCTTAGAATTAGCTGCTGTGAAAATTTCACCCTGGAAATGGGAAGCAGCAGCAGCAGCAGCAGCAGCAGCGTCATCAGCTGGTTCCGACTCTCACTGCCTTTGCCTGGTATCCAGCGGAGGGGTGGGTCTCAGACAGAAGCTTCCCACTCCACACTTCACTCAGCCCAAGCTCCTCTGAAGCCCTTGACATTGCTCCCCCCATCCCCACCCACCTCTCTTCCCGGGGTGGGGCATTAAGCATTAAGCTAACCTGGAGTCTGCTACAACATTTAGCAGAATAACTCCACCTCAAAGTCTTGTAGGAAAGGGGAAAGAGGGCCTGCTTCAGTGTTCCCTTTGGTGTAGCCATTCAAAATTCTAAAGCATATGGTTTATTTCCCACCCCAGCAGAACAATAAAAATGGTATCAACCTACGCCTTCTTGAGGGGGTTAAAGATGGGGGAGAATCCTTCCACCCCCGACTGAACTACTCCACAAGAGGAAGAAAAAAAAAATGCTATGGAGTTCAACCAATCAACTTGATTATCATTACACGTGTTATATACTGAATGCACCAATTGTCACCTCCCCTCCCTCAGGCATGGAAACTCTCCGACTAGCAAACCTGTGTGTATGTGTGTGCTTAAATTTCAAACCAAGTTACTATCTATGTTAAAAATGACTCTAAAACTCCAGAAGCAGAACACATGGCTTGATGTTAATTTTGATAAGGTACTTTTTATTTCACCTACTCCGTATCTCTGAATGCCTAAAGCTATTGGGCTAAATATGAATGCAGTCTATTTTGAAGCTATTTCAATGACAGAGGTTTCACTGTGATAGCTGGAACTCCAGGTTGAGTTGTCGAATATAATTCACACTCTCCCTATTTTGCTATTTAGATGCAACATCTGTTTAACATTCATTAATTTTATTTTAATATTGATTTGATATCATTAATATTCATTTTAATATTGATTTGATATCATTAATATTCATTACTCAAAATATTGTTAGTTACAACTTTTTTAAAGAGAAAGAATAGACTATATTTGGGAAGAGGCACATAAAAATTATAACTACGTTTACCTGAGTACTTCTAAGTATTAGCCAGCTAATATGAGTCAGTTAAAAATTTGGTCTCTTTTCTTTCTCATGATGTCATAGAACCATATATATATATAACTGACTGTCTGTCTCTTATATCTTATCTTCTTGTGACAAACAGTTAAGGCCAAATAAAAAAATGTTTATCTCAGTAGAATAAAGTTTAAAGAAGAACAATACATTTAAGAGAACCTGACAATTTTTAAAGAATAACATTGCATTATTCATGCTGGATAGCAGCTTATTCATCCTGGAAAGCAGTATTTCTATTCTCAAAATGGAGTCCAATACTTACACTTTTCACATTATGTAGCTATGACCAATAAACCAAAACAAAGTCTTAACCAGGAAAAAAACTTTACTGCAAATAAGACCTCATATGAGACAAAATGGCATGTTTATATTTAGGTAGCGAAAGCTTGTTTACTCAAGAAAATGTTAGCTATCACTAGTCTTTGACTGTCAGATATAGTCTATGTTCAATATAATGTTGCTATACTCTGAAGATCATGTAAATTTTATATGACATCTTTAGAAAAGTAGGTCAATTTACTTTGCTCTGTATAATGATGTAGTGCTGACCTGATCCAGCCCCAGGCAAAACTGGGAAGTAAGTGACACTGGTTTCCATTTTTTAATCTTTCATTCTCCCCAAGCATGAAATGTTTCTAATCTCATTGGGCCCCTTTTGATGGGTCCCCTCTTAAGGTTACATAACCTCTGTCCTTAGTTTTCTTTGGAATTATTATCCCTTTGTTGACGTTATCTGATTAAACTAAGATAATAAAAGTGAATGAGTACAGTTTGATGTGTTCTCTTCAGTTTAACACAGTCATAAAACACAAAATAATGTATCTGATGGCAGAACACCAGAATATGATCAGATGGGTAGGAGTGAAATTTTTGATAGGTGAGGGCTAACTAGCAACTTCTATTCTTGGTCACTTCCAAGAGTTGAGTAATAATAAGTGTGATGCCATCAGATGTTAAATTTTATATTGTTTCATAAAACCTCTTGATGTTATAAAATCACTAGCATACACATTACTATTATTACAAAAACCATGTATGTCACCATATTTTCAAACAGTTCGTAGCTATTCCGACAGAACAAAATTCTTTGAAAGCATGGCACATGTATCTGATTAATTTCAGGGAGACCTTGTAAAACAAATTGTTATGGTAGAGAAAATGTGAAGCAAATCAGATTCCTTAGTCTGCAAAGAACAAGATTTTAAAACACGTGGACTATTCCAGCAGTCACATTATTCTTCTAATTTCAGAGATTTGCATGCCATGATTAATGGTATAACTGTGAATTATTCTTATTAAGTGTACCTTGTCATCAATGGGGCAAGCAAATACAATGAAATATGTATGAACATTAAAGATATAATAAGACTAACAGACTGAGGATGTCAGAAAGAAACACAAAATGGTGATACTGAAAAATTACATCTTTTTTTTTTTTCATAGTGTCTTTTCTGGACACTAATTTTTTTTCAAATAGTTTTCAAAAAGAACTAGGCCTGCACATATAACCAGCACATTCTTTGTTGGCTATACCTACATTCACCTATGTTAGCCATTACCTGTCATCTGTCCCTTTTTTCCTTCTTCCTATTATTAGGCTGGATAAAAGAAGAAAAGAGTCTGCCTGTCCCAAGTACTTGAAAGTACAAACTCACAAGCACAGAATTCTGTGAAAATATCAGAGCCCAAATCTATTACTTCCCAGCTTACTATTTAGTTGAGGCCTTTCCCAATTTTCTAAGAGTTTATATGATATTTCTCTGGATCTGAATTCATTGTTGGGTTCTTGATTTCATGGGAGAATTAAGTAATATCGCATATAATTATATTCTTTAGCATTTAAGATTAAAGAAAAAGATTATCCATTCACTCCAATGAAAAGTTGTTAGTAAAAAACTTGATAGCAAAAACTCACAGTGACACATTTTAAAACTGTGTCAAGAAAACAAACTTGTATCTTTTGAAATACCAATACAGCTAAATATTCCTCTCAAATCAGTCTTTTATAAACTGTTTATACTGCTTCATGGTACATCAATATGTAAGGTGTTTATCATAAATAAGTGATACATTTTGGGAGGTTTATTATAAAATCTCAGGATTTCAATGGTCAGTTTATTCAAAATCAAAATAGCTACAATATCACTTCAATTGGCATGCTTCAATTTGAACAATACATTTAAGAGAACCTGACAATTTTTAAAGAATAACATTGCATTATTCATGCTGGATAGCAGCTTATTCATCCTGGAAAGCAGTATTTCTATTCTCAAAATGGAGTCCAATACTTACACTTTTCACATTATGTAGCTATGACCAATAAACCAAAACAAAGTCTTAACCAGGAAAAAAACTTTACTGCAAATAAGACCTCATATGAGACAAAATGGCATGTTTATATTTAGGTAGCGAAAGCTTGTTTACTCAAGAAAATGTTAGCTATCACTAGTCTTTGACTGTCAGATATAGTCTATGTTCAATATAATGTTGCTATACTCTGAAGATCATGTAAATTTTATATGACATCTTTAGAAAAGTAGGTCAATTTACTTTGCTCTGTATAATGATGTAGTGCTGACCTGATCCAGCCCCAGGCAAAACTGGGAAGTAAGTGACACTGGTTTCCATTTTTTAATCTTTCATTCTCCCCAAGCATGAAATGTTTCTAATCTCATTGGGCCCCTTTTGATGGGTCCCCTCTTAAGGTTACATAACCTCTGTCCTTAGTTTTCTTTGGAATTATTATCCCTTTGTTGACGTTATCTGATTAAACTAAGATAATAAAAGTGAATGAGTACAGTTTGATGTGTTCTCTTCAGTTTAACACAGTCATAAAACACAAAATAATGTATCTGATGGCAGAACACCAGAATATGATCAGATGGGTAGGAGTGAAATTTTTGATAGGTGAGGGCTAACTAGCAACTTCTATTCTTGGTCACTTCCAAGAGTTGAGTAATAATAAGTGTGATGCCATCAGATGTTAAATTTTATATTGTTTCATAAAACCTCTTGATGTTATAAAATCACTAGCATACACATTACTATTATTACAAAAACCATGTATGTCACCATATTTTCAAACAGTTCGTAGCTATTCCGACAGAACAAAATTCTTTGAAAGCATGGCACATGTATCTGATTAATTTCAGGGAGACCTTGTAAAACAAATTGTTATGGTAGAGAAAATGTGAAGCAAATCAGATTCCTTAGTCTGCAAAGAACAAGATTTTAAAACACGTGGACTATTCCAGCAGTCACATTATTCTTCTAATTTCAGAGATTTGCATGCCATGATTAATGGTATAACTGTGAATTATTCTTATTAAGTGTACCTTGTCATCAATGGGGCAAGCAAATACAATGAAATATGTATGAACATTAAAGATATAATAAGACTAACAGACTGAGGATGTCAGAAAGAAACACAAAATGGTGATACTGAAAAATTACATCTTTTTTTTTTTTCATAGTGTCTTTTCTGGACACTAATTTTTTTTCAAATAGTTTTCAAAAAGAACTAGGCCTGCACATATAACCAGCACATTCTTTGTTGGCTATACCTACATTCACCTATGTTAGCCATTACCTGTCATCTGTCCCTTTTTTCCTTCTTCCTATTATTAGGCTGGATAAAAGAAGAAAAGAGTCTGCCTGTCCCAAGTACTTGAAAGTACAAACTCACAAGCACAGAATTCTGTGAAAATATCAGAGCCCAAATCTATTACTTCCCAGCTTACTATTTAGTTGAGGCCTTTCCCAATTTTCTAAGAGTTTATATGATATTTCTCTGGATCTGAATTCATTGTTGGGTTCTTGATTTCATGGGAGAATTAAGTAATATCGCATATAATTATATTCTTTAGCATTTAAGATTAAAGAAAAAGATTATCCATTCACTCCAATGAAAAGTTGTTAGTAAAAAACTTGATAGCAAAAACTCACAGTGACACATTTTAAAACTGTGTCAAGAAAACAAACTTGTATCTTTTGAAATACCAATACAGCTAAATATTCCTCTCAAATCAGTCTTTTATAAACTGTTTATACTGCTTCATGGTACATCAATATGTAAGGTGTTTATCATAAATAAGTGATACATTTTGGGAGGTTTATTATAAAATCTCAGGATTTCAATGGTCAGTTTATTCAAAATCAAAATAGCTACAATATCACTTCAATTGGCATGCTTCAATTCATGGGGTCGCAGAGTCGGACACGACTGAGCGACTGAACTGAACTGAACTGAAAAGATTAATACATAGCTTCTGAGTACACTGTCCTTAAAACGTATGTGCACTGAAGGAACATGTTTCCCAATAATGGTCATTAATGTCTAAGAACTAGGTGAATCTGTATCACTTTTAATGTATATGCTGCACTCAAATGTATGTCTCTTTGTATAAATTATTCTAATAATACAGAAATTTTGGAGTACAGATAAGGAAATGTTCTCAGTTTTGAGCAGAAACAGTCTTTGAGGGTAATCTAGTTTCCAGGACATTGGAAATACTGAGAAATTTGTTATCTCTAGCAACTAGTACTATGTCAGAATACAATGAATCATAAAATTAGGAAGCTTTGTGAGAAGTAACCTTAGTGATCAACTAGCCCATTGGTTTTCAACATTTATTGTATATTAAAGCCATCTGGAGACCTTTAAAAATTGAAGTCTGAGATGGGGCCTAGAATTATTTCTTTTCCCCAAATAATTCTAGTGTGCAGTCAGGGTTGAGAAGCACTGATCTATCCCAAACACTTTTACAGATGAGGAAAGTGAAGTGCAGTGAATCTGGCAAGCTTGTTGAAGGCACAGAGTGAGACACAAGGTTGTCTTTCTCATTCCTAGAGATTTTTTTCAATACTAAATTTTAGATGTAATCTGTTTTAAAACAGAATTAATGAACAGTCCTATGAAGTATAAGGTCTGCATGTCATGTTATCTACACTTGCAAATAACATGGCGCTTGTGTAGTGGTTTTTACCAAGTATGATTTATTAGTGGATGAATTTAGCTAAAGACAGATTATCAAACTGTTGTGTTCATCTTGTTTTTTTTAATATACTATGACATGTAACAAACACTATTTTATACCAGTTTTTCATGACATAAAGCATCTTTCATCTCTAGTGAGATCATTTATAGCTTTGGATGATATAAAAGTTAAAATTCCAAATACTGAAAACATGATAATAAGTAAAAGTAATAAGCTCCTTTTCTTTCTAAAAGTGATATCCTCTGTATTTAGTTTCAGTAGGAGATGATTTAAGATTTCATAAATTATCATAATGGCTGCATACAGTATTATATACTAGTATATACATACATATATAAATCATTTTTACTGTAAAAAGAATAAAAACAACATAAAACATTAATATTTCATTTGCTGTCATGAAATTTAGGAATGAGTAAGGAAGAGCACTTATCATCCACTACTGAACCTGAAATTAGTAGTGATTCCTCCATACCTTAAATACCACCAGAATCCCAATTTTTCACCTCAGTTCAGTTCAATCGCTCAGTCATGTCTGACTCTTGGCAACACCATGGTCTGCAGTACGCCAGACTTCCCTGTCCATCACCAACTCCTGGAGCTTATTCAAACTCATGTCCATTGTGGTGGTGATGACCTCCAACCATTTCATCCCCTGTTGTCCCCTTCTCCACCTGCATTCAATCTTTGCCAGCATCAGGGTCTTTCCCAAGGAGTCAGTTCTTTGCATCAAGTGGCCAAAGTATTGGAGTTTCAGCTTCAGTATGAATCCTTCCAGTGAATATTCAGGAATGATTTCCTTTAGGATTGACTGGTTTGATCTTCTTGCAGTCCAAGGGACTCTTAAGAGTCTTCTCCCACACCACAGTTCAAAAGCATCAATTCTTCAGCACTCAGCTTTATAGTTCAACTCTCACACCCATACATGACTACTGGAAAAACCATAGCTTTTGACTAGACAGACCTTTGTTGGCAAACTAATGTCTCTGCTTTTAAATATGCTGTCTAGGTTGGTCATAACTTTCCTTCCAAGGAGTCAGTGTCTTTTAATTTCATGGCTGCAGTCACCATCTGCAGTGATTTTGGAGCCCCCCCCAAATAAAGTCTCTCACTGCTTCCATTGTTTCCCCATCTATTTGCCATGAAGTGATGGGACTAGATGCCATGATCTTAATTTTCTGAATGTTGAGTTTTAAGCCAACTTTTTTACTCCTCTTTCACTTTCATCAAGAGGCTCTTTAGTTCCTCTTCACTTTCTGCCATAAGGGTGGTATCATCTGCATATCTGAGGTTATTGATATTTCTCCCGGCCATCTTGATTCCAGTTTGTGCTTCATCCAGTCCAGCATTTCTCATGATGTACTCTGAATATAAGTTAAATAAGCAGGGTGACAATATACAGCCTTGACATACTCCTTTTCCTATTTGGAACCAGTGTGTTGCTCCATGTCCAGTTCTAACTGGTGCTTCTTGACCTGCATACAGATTTCTTAGCAGGCAGGTCAGGTGGTCTGGTATTCCCGTCTCTTTAAGAATGTTTCACCTAGATATGAACTAGTTCCAGGAATACCCTACAGTTAGATCTTCCCAACACTTCTCTGTGCCTATCCATGCTTTCTGTCCAACACTAGAATATTAGTTGATAAATTCACCTTACTTTATTTATAAAATTAACACTCTCCATGCTACAATAAAATATTAGTGCTTTTGAGAACTGTATCCTGTATGAATTTGAATCACTGACCTACCACTTTTCACTTGCTGCTGCTGCTAAGTCACTTCAGTCGTGTCCGACTCTGTGTGACCCCATAGACAGCAGCCCACCAGGCTCCCCCATCCCTGGGATTCTCCAGGCAAGAATACTGGAGTGGGTTACCATTTCCTTCTCCAATGCATGAAAGTGAAAAGTGAAAGTGAAGTCGCTCAGTCGTGTCTGACTCCTAACGACCCCATGGACTGCAGCCTACCAGACTCCTCTGTCCATAGGATTTTCCAGGCAAGAATACTGGAGTGGGATGCCATAGCTTTTCACTTAGTAAGGACTTAATGACAATTTTTTGTTCAGTTAATTTAACAATCATTTATATTTCAAGGGATGGATTTTTAATACTTTTGAACCCAGACAGAATGTCTTAGCTCCAAATCATCTGCTGTCCTTCAGCATATCCTGGAAATGCAATCTGAAGAGTATCTATGAATCTTAATAGGCATATCTATTTGCTTAAGGTCGTTAAACATCATCCATTGATAAATTCTGAAAGATTTGGCATCCTGCAGTGATTATGTTCAATCCAGCAGTAAGGCCTAAGTCTTCACTAACTAGTCAGTAAGTATTTAGTGAGTGTTTTTCGAATACCAAAGTGGAAGACACATACAAAAAAAAAATCTGACATTTTCTTTCCTAGGAAAGTTGACCTTCTGGTTGGGAAGACTATGCTACTGCTGCTAAGTCACGTCAGTCGTGTCCGACTCTGTGTGTCCCCATAGACGGCAGCCCAACAGGCTCCCCCATCCCTGGGATTCTCCAGGCAAGAACATTGGAGTGGGTTGCCATTTCCTTCTCCAATGCATGAAAGAGAAAAGTGAAAGTGAAGTCGCTCACTCTGTCCGACTGTTAGCGACCCCATGGACTGCAGCCCACCAGGCTACTCCGTCCATTGGATTTTCCAGGCAAGAGTACTGGGGTGGGGTGCCACTGCCTTCCCCTGGGAAGACTATACAATCCAAGAATGTTTTCTGTCTCATTCGTTTTACAAATTGTTTCAGAAAATGCTTCCAGTACTGCAGTTCTAATTTAAGGCACTATCATTGTCCCTTGAGGTAATATTATTTATTATTATTTAGTAATATTTCTTATTGGGCTGCCTGTTCCTTCTACCAGGCTACTCCGTCCATTGGATTTTCCAGGCAAGAGTACTGGGGTGGGGTGCCACTGCCTTCCCCTGGGAAGACTATACAATCCAAGAATGTTTTCTGTCTCATTCGTTTTACAAATTGTTTCAGAAAATGCTTCCAGTACTGCAGTTCTAATTTAAGGCACTATCATTGTCCCTTGAGGTAATATTATTTATTATTATTTAGTAATATTTCTTATTGGGCTGCCTGTTCCTTCCTTGCTATCTACTCTCAAGTTCAATTTCAACACAGCACCCAGAGATCCTATTGACACACATGTGAACTTTTGTCACTCTGTTAAAAACTCTCTCAGTGGTTCTTCTCACCTCACATGGGGTGAAAGACATGCCCGTAAGCTTGTTGTTTCCTCACCATGGCATTTTTGTGCTGTGAATTCTCAGGGCCCAGAATGCATTCCTCAAAGACAGTCATGTTGCGGATTCTCTCACATCACATAGGTCTCTGCCTTTATGTCGTCCTTCCAGAGATGCCCCTGACTATCCAACTTAACATAGTAACTCCTCCTCTGTGGTAGGCTAAAATTAGCTCAACTCCTATACAGTTCTTGTCATTAAGAGGTGGAGGTTTTCCTTCCTCTTGCTGTGAATTGTGGTAAGCCTGTGACTTAATTTGGTCAGAAAAATGCAGTGTAAGTGGTCTGTTTGAGCTGAGGGATCAAAAGTTCTTATGGTTTCCAGCCTCATCATCCTGAAAGTCAGCTTTCTTGTGGGGTGGCACAGGCTAGCTTCACTGAGGGTGACAAACCAGCACCAACCACCAGGTATGTGAGTGAGCCCAGATTAGGTCATCCATCCCTAAGCAGAGCTGTTAGTTTACTGTAGCCTCGTGAATGACACCAGATGAAACTGCAGAAGAACCAACTAGCTGAACTCAGTAAAGAGCTGAATCATGGAATTATGAACAACGTGAAACTAAGCCACTAAGATTTGAGGTGGTTTGTTACATAGGAAATGATGCATTACTCAATACTTTCCTACATGCCCTGCTCTTGACATTATTATTGATCTACTGTTGTCTGTAGCATTTACTACATCTAACACATTTATGTATGCACTTTTTAATTCACTTTTTCCTATTTTTGCTTACTAGAATGCAAACTTCCAGAGAATAGTGATATCTATACATTCATTTGTCTTCTTAGATCCTAAACAGAACTTGACACATAGCAAGTGCTCAATAAATATTTGTTGAATGAATACCTGGTATAGATTTTGACCTAGAGTATCTGGACTTTCTGACTTCATCACTTCATTTCTCAACAAATGTTATTAATCTTCAAAGACATTCAAACACTGTGCTAGATTATCATATGGCCATACAGATTTCCACTTTGCCTTTTGGAGCTTGAGAGCTTCAGTGGTAATTATTTTGCAGGTGTAGTGTCATTGCCATTTTGTCATAAAATACACATTAGAATCAAGAATATGTTGCTCTTGAGGGTGACTGAATATCATTTACAAGAATGGTAGCACCAGTTTTATTTCCAGTAATGCTATTTGTTCATTTACCTACTTATGTTTAAAAGTGTGGTAAGAACGGTTGACATGCGAGAAGCAGAATACATAGCTGACAATAGACAGAATGTCGTACACAGATCTCTGGACCGTAATCATTTTGGATAACTGAAACTTTACCCCACAGAACAGAAACTCTCCATTTCCTCCTCTCCCAGCTGCTGGCAACCACCATTTCCAAAGTATAAGCAACAAAGGCAAAAAAATGACAAGTAGATGATATAAAAAAAAAAAAAAAATTCTGCTTAACAAAGGAAGCAAGAGAGTGAAGTGGCAGCCAGCAGAATGGGAAAAAATACTCTTGAACCATGTAAATAAGGAGTTAATATGTAAAATATATAAAGAACTCTTACAAATCCAGAGCAAAAAGAAAAACAATTGAAAATGGGCGAATTAGTATCTTTTTTGTTATTTTGTAAACTGGAAGCACTAAGAGTAGAAAGGAGTATGAGAAGTAATACCATTAAAGAGAATCAATCTACTGGCTTATAAATATGTATAAATATCTTCACCATGATGTATTAATAACTAAAGGTTAAAATATGCAAGGTGCCATCATTAATTAGTCAATAGGCAAATAAAAATAATCATGCTAATGAAAATAACAGCTAACATTCATTGAGTGTCTATTCAATGTTAGGTGCTGTGGTGGATACTTTAAACACATTTACAAAAAAAAAAAACCTAAAATGAAATATCAAGGTTAATAGTACTGACAAAGAGACTTAATGCCTCCGTCCAGGATCATGAGGATCCTGGAGACAGAAAAAAGCCTACAGTTGGAAGGTACCTGGATATCTCCATCTGCCTAGGATCCATGTAACCATAGAGGCCTACCTTTGTCCTTATTATATATGTTTAAAATAAATAAATGTCGCCAAGAGATGTTGACATTTCTAACGCCATCCAGCTGGTGCAGAGCTGCACCAGGAGCTAAGCCTGAGCCTGTATACCTTCAGAGCAGATTCCCAACCCTCAGTTCTCTCAGCAAGAGGGACACAGGGGAGTGCACAGCTTGCGCTAGGAACATTCAAGGGGGTACTCAGAAAGGGCATCGTTTTGGGAACTGATGTCTCAGATCATCATACTGAATGAAGTAATTCAGATGGAGAAAGAGAAATAGCATATTGCATTCCTTGTAGGTAGACTATTAAAAAAATGGTACAAATGAACTTATTTACAAAACAGAAATAGTGTCACAGATATAGAAAACAAACTTAAGATTATCAAGAGGGAAGGAAGGAAAGAATATATTGGGAAATTCAGATTGACATTAAGATTATCAAGAGGGAAGGAAAGAAGGAATATACTGGGAAATTCGGATTGACATATACACACTACTGTATATAAAATAGATAAATCAACAAAGACCTACTGTATAGCACAGGGAATGCATTCCTTAATACTCTGAAGGGGTCTATATGAGAAAATAATCTAAAAAAGAGTGGATATACTCGTTCACTTTGCTGTACAGCACAAATTAATACAACACTGTAAAGCAACAGTACTCTTTGCTGTTGTTCAGTCACTAAGTGGTGTCAAATTTGTTGTGACCCCATGGACTGCAGCATGCCAGGCTTCCCTGAATTTCACCATCTCCTGAAGCTTGCTCAAACTCATGTCCATTGTGTCAGTGATGCCATCCAACCGTCTCAACCTCTTTCGCCCCCTTCTTCCTCTGCCCTCAATTTTTTCCAAGCATTAAGGTCTTTCTCAGTGAGTCGGCTCTTCACATCAGGTGGCCAAAGTATTGGAGCTTCAGCTTCAGCATCAGTCCTTTCAANTGATGCCATCCAACCGTCTCAACCTCTTTCGCCCCCTTCTTCCTCTGCCCTCAATTTTTTCCAAGCATTAAGGTCTTTCTCAGTGAGTCGGCTCTTCACATCAGGTGGCCAAAGTATTGGAGCTTCAGCTTCAGCATCAGTCCTTTCAATTAATATTCAGGACTGATTTCTTTCAGGATGGATCAGTTTGAGCTCCTTGCTGACCAAGGGTCTCTCACGAATCTTCTCCAGCACCACAGTTCAAAAGCATGAAATCTTCGGCACTCAGTCTTCTTTAAGGTCCTGCTCTCGCATCTTACCATGCCTACTGGAAAAATCATAACTTTGACTAGATGGGCCTTTGTCAGAAAGTGATACCTCTGCTTTGTAATATGTTGTCTAGGTTTGTCATAGCTTTCCTTCTAAAGAGTAAATGTCTTTTAATTTCGTGGCTGCAGTTACTCTCTGCAGTGATTTTAAATCTCTCACTGTTTCCACTTTTCCCCAATCTATTTGCTATGAAGTGATGGGACCAGATGCCATCATCTTAGTTTACTGAATGTTGAGTTTTAGGCCAGCTTTTTCACTCTCCTTTTTCACCCTCATCAAGAGGTTCTTTAGTTCCTCTTTCTGCCATTAGAGTGGTATCATCTGTATTTCTGTACTCCTAAATTAATTTAACTAAATTAATTGTTTAAAATCTCACAGAAAACATGTGAAAAGGATTTCATGAAAAAGTGACTGGAAAGGGCAAATACTTAAGAGAATAAAAAGAACTGTGTTGACAATGGTCACTGTGGACACAGAGGCCATTAAGAACATTTTAGAGAATGATTTTAGCAGAGGGCTCAGGTGGAGAATAGATTTCTGGAAGTTGAAAAAAGAAGCCTGTGATATCAAAGAGTTTAGCAATTGAAGAAAAAAGATTGCATGTGAGTCAACATATAAGCATAAAATTTTATCAATTATGTTTTTACTTTGAGGTAGGACTAAATCTCCTAATGTCTTCCAACACAGACCTTAACAGTTCAGTGAGAGATGATTCTGATAGGATGTAGCAATGGTGAAACAGTCATTCAGTCATGTCTGACTCTTTGAGAACCCATGAACTGTAGCCCGCTAGGTTCCTCTGTCCGTGGAATTCTCCAGGAAAGAGTACTGGAGCAGGTTGTCACTCTTTTCTCCAGGGGATTTTCCCAACTGGGGACTGCAACCCAGGACTCCTACATTATAGGCAGATTCTTTACTATTTGAGCTACATGGGAAGACCCAACTGAGGTTCCACAATTTGTTGAAACAGAGGTTCCATAATTTGGTTCAGTGTTGGGATTAGAAAGAAAGAAGGAAAAAAAAATCTACTGAACCTCCAAGGGGAAAAGTATTATTCCTATCAATAAAATGAAAGAACATTCAAGAATAAAATCTCATTGACATCATTTTAAGCCTTTTTTGTCCTCAGAAATATCCCCAAAATTTGTTTGCTACTGCTGCTGCTAAGTCGCATCAGTCGTGTCCGACTCTGTGCGACCTCATAGATGGCAGCCCACCAGGCTCCGCTGTTCTTGGGATTCTCCAGGCAAGAACACTGGAGTGGGTCACCATTTCCTTCTCCATTTTAAAAGAAAAAAAGAGAAAGAGACACAAAAACAGAAGCAATGGACAGAAGAAAAAAGAGAGAGAGACAGAGTGAGGCCATTTGAGGGATATGGAGTTTTAATTTTGAATGGAACTAAAGGGGCCTGCTTTATATATTGTAGTTTATTGATACATTATGTATGGTATGTCTACTAAAATGCAAAAAGACAACTTAGTTCTATCTATAACTAATTTAAGACAGATTTCCAAAGTCATTCTAGAGTGTGAGTAAGGAAAGCTCCTAGAAATGATTTTTCTTTGCATTTCTTTCTAAAATACTTAAACATTCCTTGAACCACTGAGGGCGAGTTAATCTCAAAATCACAAAACAATTCATTCTATTTGGATATTTCCCTCCCTCAAAAAACAAAACAAAACACAACTGCTTATCTAGGCTAGTAACCAGTTTTTAGTCTGGTATAATCTATAACAACTGAGTGTTCAACCGTGAAACAGGAGTATTACTGAAATAAAACAGAGCAGATTTAAACATAAGTTCCTTTCCCCACTGGTTATCAGATAATCTGGACACAAAGCAGTCCCGTGAATTCAATTAAACTGCTCATTTCCTGATTCTAATGGATTTTGTTTCTTTTTGCAGAGGATTAATTCCAAATATGTAGAATACACATATAAAAAAGACTAAATGTATATTTGACAAATTAATTAGAGTAGTTGCTTCAGGATATTGAATTATAAGTATTATTTATTGCTTCTTTATATTTTTTGTACCTTTGTATTTCTTTCATTACTATATTAACCTCTATAATAGAATATTCTTTTGTAATTCAAAAAATTTACGTGAAATAAGAGGAAGGTAATATATCATTACCATAAGATTAATACTTTCATAGTCTTTACTTGTAAAAAATGAATATTTCTTTGTAAGTACTTTTATAATTTGAACCAAAATAGTCCCCTTACCAGAAAGCTAAAAGGACAACTTTAAGAAAAAAAAAAAATATATGTAGCTTTCAATATGTACATGTATTCATGTGTGACTCAGGAATATAAGAGTTTCAATATTAAATGGATTATCCAAGTCTTTTATTCTCAAGTCAGTTTGTAGTATATAAATATTTTCTCTTAAACTAAAGTAGCATTATGGCACAATGAATTGAATTAATAATGACTGGGTTCATAAACCAATATTTAGTTTTATTACTTTTCACTATTTACCAAGGAGGTGTAATATTATGTAAACTTCTGCTAAAGTTATATAAATAATCTATCCAGGTGTAGAGTGATAAAGCAGAGTTTGCAAATTGATATTTAACCACTGACTTACAATGGTCATCTTGGAGCTGTAGCCAGAACATCCAGTTATTACTATTTTGCAGAACATACAGTAAAAAAGAGACAACTTATGAGAGAGCATGAAGTCCTGCGCTTGCAAGTAAAGGTCTCCTGTTTATCCTGGAAGTTTATGCTACATATTTTGGGATGAGATGATAAGTGTTGTGAATTCTTAGAGTTCCTAGCACCTTGAAATCACCATACTGTTAACAAATTATCAACCAAAAACAGTTCATAAAACATTGCGAAAGGTACAATAGTTTTCTATATGAGAAAATCCTGGTTTAAAAAAAATTCAATAGCAGAATCACTGAGTAAGTGTCTAAGGCAACTATTTGTATTGCATAACTTTTTTTTATCCTATTCTATTTGAGGTTATAATTATGATATGGTTTGGCTGTAAACTGGTCTAGTCATGCTTTTGGCACTGGGTCACAGGTCAGCTGTTTTCCAAGTTAAAAACTGGAGCACATGCCTGCAATGTTAATCCAAATTGGAAGAGCTGTTCTCAAAAATTTACTGTTGAGATATGAAACTGAAGCACCACTTATGAGTGGGAGCGTAATTCACTCAAAATTCTGATGCATTAATTCTGGAACAAAGCTAGAAATCTGTTTTTTAATATCAGAATTATCATTTCTAAGAAACAGAAATTTTAATTATTAGATTAATCATACATCAAAAATTATGATTCATCATTGATTGCCTACACAAAAAATGAAAGAAATGAGAATTCACTGAACATATATATATAGATATACACATATATATAGTCAAAGTGACTATCTGGGTGGTACAGTATTCTCAGAACTCTGAGAAAGGGACCCCTGCATGTTAGGGGATTGTTTCTCTGCTCACTTCTGCAGTGTATTATGTACAATTAGGGAACCTTGATATTAGTAGAGAGGAAATAGAAATTACTGGAGTGGCAGAACAAATTATTATATATGTACAAACATGTGTCCATGAAATTACCTAGTCTCTGAAAAAAATGAATTCGATTAAAATATAAACTAAGAATATAATCTGTTAACCTCAACCAAGTGGTTCCTGAAAAGTGAAAGTAAAGTCACTCAGTAGTGTCCGACTCTTTGCAACCCCACGGACTGTAGTCTACCAGGTTCCTCTGTCCCTGGGATTTTCCAGGCAAGAATACTATAGTGGGTTGCCATTTGTTCATGGTCATACATTTATTCAACCAACAGACTAATTTTGCATCAGCCCCAATTCCACTCATTTGCAACTATTGAATTCTTTACAAACAAATCAATATCTCAGCATTGCAGTGTTTAAAGTGAAAAATCTCACTCAATGAAAACCAAGCTGCAAATGTTTTGTGCCTACTTGATGACAGAGATGAGTTCTTATACCGAACCAAACTTTGTAACAATGGCTTCAGTAAATATTCTTTTCATCTGTTCTTTTCCCCTTCTAATTAAGATTATACTTAGAATTTACTTGTGAACAGTTTCAAAAGAGCTTGTCAGTTCTCCTCCCTTCTGTATCATTTATAGACTTAATTGGAAAACCAATGTCCTTGTCCTGCATAGTTGCATTGTTTTTGTTTTTTAAAGTCACAGATGTGGCAACAGGAATCATGGTTTCTGATTTCAGCACCACCATAGTCTTGTTATCTGGAGGAAATTCTTAGCCTAAATTGGGACTCAGTATCCTCACTGATAAAGTTAAACAATTGTATGTTCTATCTATTTTGGGGGGATTGCTGCTGAAAACACAGAAGATAACAGACATCCTTGTCCTCAGTCTCTTCCATTGTGTCCAGCTCTTTGTTACCCCATGGACCATAGCTTGCCAGACTCCTTTGTCCTTGGGGTTTTCCCAGCAAGAATACTAGAGTGGGTTGCTGTTCTCTCCTCCAGGGGATCTTCTTGACCCAGGGATTGAACCCATGTCTCCTGCATCTCCTGTACTGCAGGTGGATTCTTTACCACTGAGCCATTTATTTAGTGGTTATATTGCCCAAGCATTATTAATGGGAACAAAAATACTTTTCTGAAAGTTAAACACTTTATATAAATGTTTGTATCATCACAATGATGACATGTATCATTTTACCAACAAGAAAACCATATCAGAGGAGTCACGTGACATGAACAAGATTATCCATTAAGGATTATTGCTCTTGTCATAAAATTTCCAGGCTTCAGAGTCCTGGTTTGGAAGACCCCAAGTTAAAAGAAGTAAAGTCATTAATGTCCTCCATGAAGAAGAAAAGAGATGATATGAACTGATTTTTCATGAATTTTTTGATACTGTAAAGACCTTAAGAATTGAAAACAGAACACTGAATTAGCAAATCTCTTTGTGATCACAGAATCCCAGAGCCAACAGCTAAATTACATATTGTTCTTAAGTCTCGGTTGGCTAACGAAACATCAAGACAAAATATGTATATACAACCAGGGAAAGAAGCAATGTCAAATCCTTAAATGAAATACAAAGCATGTGATCTTTCTATCTCCTAAACACTGCCAAGAAATTATTAATGCAAACCTCCCATTCAAACTAGTCTCTCTGGAAATTATGAATATTTAAAACAAATGCCCTCACAAGTAGGGTCAAGAAGAATAATGTGTACAATTACAAAAATGTAGTAATTTCTACAAAATTCTAGCTTTATGGGAATTTGAAGATAGATCTCTTTTGTGCAAGGCCATAGATTACCCACCCCTCACAAAACAAAAGGATGTTAGGATAGAAGACTTCTACTGCTGGCCAGAGTTCACAGGGAAAGCGTTGTTCCCAAAACATCCTGGATCACCCACCTGGCCAGGCGTTTGCCAAGCTGACCACTCCTGACTGTGTCAACGTGACCGGAGAGAAGCAACGGAAGCCCATGCTTAATTTCTCAGTCATAGCACAAGTGAAAGGACGGTAAAGAGGCAGGAGTGGCTTTGTATGAATTACGTAACGTGGCTTTTTAAAGTTCGGTGCTTAATGACGCTTAATATGTAAGTTGATTTTTAAATTCTGACATATAATGTGAAAGAATGGTATTTTATGAATTCATGGGTAGGTGAAATTAAGGCTTTTTCAGTGCTGATTTAAACACCATAAAATACTGACTTTCGTAATTTAGAGAATATGAAATTCTTCTTTAACCTCACTCATTTGTAAATTTATACAAAATGTTTTAATGCCTCTTTTGTGCTCTGCACAGTACAGGTTACAGAGATTTCAGAGACCGAAAGGTACACGTAGTATAAAGTGAAGACAAATATGTAGCTTGTCCACTTGCACCCCCAGTTAAGAAAACTTCAAAATTCTGCAACCCAGTTAGAGTCTGTAAGGTATGGCGAGTGAGCTGATGATAAAGGTGAAGAAGTGCATGAATTCATTTCTCCAAAGATTGGCATTTAAAGAAATGTACTTAAATGTATAGGTACTTAAATGTACTTAAATGCATATACTTAAATAAGTGTGCACTATCTTTCTCTTATGCGTGATCCTGCTGGTACCATGGCTTCTTTATACATTAATAGGTTGAGATGTGAAAATTCACAGTTGAAGGACAAGCCCTGAACCGTCCATTGCATAATTAACATTTTAATGAGCAGTCAAGACCTTTCGTGTTTTGGATCTCAACCATTTGTCCCCTGAGTGGAACTCAATCTGTTGAGCTCAGAGCATGAAGTGATTCTGTCTTTGTGAGATTTTTAAACAAAAGTAGATCACACAGGCCACTGTTTTTGCTTGATACTGCTCTCTCCTTTGTCAGCAGAGCTCACTTATATTCAAAGGGGCCATGTCAGAATTCAACAACTAGTTTTCAGCTTAGCTTCTTTTCTAATAGGTTCAAAAACTGTATCTACCACACACATTTTGAAAGTGGCTAATTTTCAGTTACTGACCAACTAAATGCAGTTCTCTTCATCTGCAAAGTGCAGTGAGCAACTGCTATTTGGAAACCCCAGCAACTTGAAGAGGAAACATTGGATGATGTTTGTAATTTAATTATTTGAAAATCAAACTTTGCCTCACACACGAAAGGCAGTAAAATTCTTCATCGGAGACAAGTTTGAAGGTCATTAAAAAGCTATTTGGTTTGAGGTTTCAGAATACAAAGCAACTTAAAAATGTTCTAAAAATATACTTGTACTCCTATATAAAATCTTTCAAAAACATTAAAAACCAATCTCCTGTTTTCATTACTAGGCAAAAAATAATGTTATGAGAAAAATTCCTATGGGAAAGTTTCAAGCATCTGAAAAATGAAGCTTATAATAGGAAAGCCTTCTCTGTCATAATTAATACAACATCACTAATATAAAACTCGGGTTGCATCTCCTGTCTTCATATTTCATTTCTGACTACTGCAGACCCATAACTATAATGCATGTTACATGCATAGCACAATATTTGTTATATTATTATTCTTATTAGATAAAGGCTGCAGAATCTCAGGGAATTTTAACATTTATTTCTTAGTGACAAGAAAGCATAGCTCTTGTTATCTCTAAAGATGTGAACATTAATAATGCACATAGATATTGAAGCAGTTCAACCACTGCTTTAAATTTTGCTTACTGATTCAGGCATAAAACCAAGGACACTATGCACATTTTACCCATGAGTTACATAATCTTTTAGCCAAGTTGCAGACTCCAGGTGTGTTCACTGTACCCTTCAGCTTTCCTTTTTTCCTTTAAACCACAGTCAAGGATATTAAACATTAAATGAATAAAAACATAAAGTATAGAAATGTCTGCCATATTTAGTTGACTGATTTTATGAAGAATAGTTGTCACATGGTATCTGGCACTGAAGAAATATCATCTGGAGAAGACGACTCCAAGTTCTCAAAAGAGGACTTCAACATAATGGTTCACAATACAAAATACCTACTTTTTGTAGCCAACTATCTAGGATACATAGAAGATTCCAGGAAAGCAGAATTGTTCCTACTGAGGATACAGTTGGGGAGACTGGTATGAAGACTGCTCACTCTCAGAATGGCACATAAAACTCAGTTTGTGCAATTTCCAATATTGCAATTCTAAAACAAAGAGACAAATTACCTACATTAAAACTTCTCTAACTCAGGCCATTATATGTATCTTCCTGTTCTAGGGTTTACCTGTGGCCACTCAGAGGGACAAACACAGGTTCAAACACAGCCCTAGAAAGTATAATAAAGACAGGCTGGAGCAGTGGTTTTACATTAGTAAGGTGGTTTCTGGATACATGAGACAAACGCTGATAGAAATACTGTCACTTCCAAGTATGAGTAATGGTATTCCATGAATTGGTTTGGGAAAATATTTAAGGACCCAGTAAATGTACAGAAAACCTGTTGTGGGTGACCTTGCAAATTCCTGTAGACTCCAACCATACCTGCTGAAGGGTACCTCCTCTCCTTCCAGAGCTGTCTTCACTTAATTAGGCTTCTTTTCCTACCCGTCTTGCCAAACAAAGCCTTCTCTGAAGGCAACAGAGTCTCTATGGAAAGTCAAGCCCAAAAGAAGAGGAAGGAGAGGGAGAACTTGCTTTTGGAATCCCATGTCTATATCCTAGGAGTTCAGGATAATTTCTTTCACGTTCTGAGTTACAGACATCTTATGGTAGCTTATTTATTCATATCCTTGTGAGTTCACTTTCTTCCATATCTTATAAGAACTGTTCACTGCTACTCAGACTCCAAAATACAGATTAAATAGAGTCTTGTTCATGTATCTACTCCGGGATGCCAATTAGCCAGGGCTGTGGTGTAAACAGAATGCTGCCACAAATGGGGCTTTAGAGATGGAAAAATATGACTAATGGATTCTGAGAATGGACTGTTATTTAAAATAAGAGCAACCCCCATTTGTACAAGACTCAGTCTTAATGTTAAGGGTTCAAACATTCAAGGACATGTACGTATGGACCATTTTGGACAGAAGAGTTCATATTAATTTAACAATGGCTGCTTCTTTTCAAAGACCTAGTTTTTTTTGTTTTTTTTTTTGTTTTTTTTTTTTTTTTTTTTTAGGAGATAAGGTTTTTATAAGCACACCAAAAGATACCGAAGTTAAGTGCAAAAATAAGTGTCTCAGACCATCTCCTAGCTATCAGAGGCCTTCAATCCCTATTTGAAACTAAATACCTGT
Source organism: Oreotragus oreotragus (assembly GCA_006410675.1). Classification (NCBI taxonomy): domain Eukaryota; kingdom Metazoa; phylum Chordata; class Mammalia; order Artiodactyla; family Bovidae; genus Oreotragus; species Oreotragus oreotragus. The sequence continues at coordinate 378,388 of SJYX01019022.1, read as the reverse complement.
GTACTCCAGGGCTTCCCTGGTGGCTCACTTGGCAAAGATTCTGCCTGTACTCAGTAAATGCAGGTTCGATCCCTGGGTCGGGAAGATCCTGTGGAGAAGGGAATGGCCACCACTCCAGTATTCTTGTCTGGAGAATCCCATGGACAGAGGAGCCTGGTGGGCTACAGTCCATGGGGTCAGAGAGTCAGACACAACTGAGCGAGTAACACTAACTAACAAAGCTATGTGGCTGCAAAGGGGCACATGGGGAAAAGGACTTAGCCTTTGAAATTTTAAAATTAACTAGTCTTAATTCTTCCAGTTTCAAATCTCACCACTTTCAGACACTCCTCAGTGAAGACTCAAGGACGGAGAACTCTCTCCCCGCTGATGGGCAAGGGAGCTATGACGAGAAGCAAACTGGCTTTTGAATCAACTCAGCAGCACAAAGGAGGAAACGTGCTAACGCCAAATGGCCCATGTCGCCAGGCCTCTTTCAGCCAAATCAAGGCCCTTGCAGGGCCGATGCTGAGATCCACTCCTGCAGCTCACGAATGTTGGGTGACACCTTGACTCCTTTGCCTTTCTGCCAGGCCACCATGAACATACCACTGCCTTCCTGCTGCATCACACAGCCTTCCTCACCAGCCATGCTACTGGCTGGAGGTAATCTATGACTGCCACACTCAGGAGTAAGTGACAGGAAAAAAAAAAAAAAAACCAGATGCTCAAGGCTGGGTTTTCCCAGTTTTATTCTGTGTGTGCTCTATTGCTTCATAGAAACTATTTCCCCTAAGTTTTAACTGCAATCACTGAGCAGATGTCTCTAAGACAGTAGGGGTGAGGAGACCAGCCACTGTCACACAATGACCTTGGACACCTTGCTGACAAGCCTTTCCAGGCTGCCTCCAGTAATCATGCAGTCTCAGAGGCTTTGTCTGTGCTGATGAGGACCAAGTCTTTGAAAAGGCCCTTGTGGATATGGTATCTACAGCCACTCAGGACTCAGAGAAGCTGAGGGCTGGCTAGACTGGATCCAGAGTGGCTGCAAGGAGGTGTGAAGATTTACATACCCCTCTTGTTCCAAGAAGAAGGACTGTGCTGCTTGAGAGCTTTGATCCTTTCAATGAGGCCCTGCCTGGCTCCAGGACAAAACATGCTGCGGCTTCCTTGTGAAGCTGGCTGTCCTGTGCCCTCCCAACTCTAAACCTGAGGACCTGCAGTTCCTCTGTTGACTGACAGCTGATTCCATGATCCCACTGAAGACCACTAAACATCAAAGCCCCTGGGATCCCCTGGGCCCGAAATTTAAACACAGTCACTTTCAGGACTTTCAGGTGGACTCTTCCTGGTTATTCTGTCCACACAGATTCTTTATACCTTGTGATTCCATGGAACCCTTCTAGGGCTTTCTAGGTTATTTTTCTATTGACGCAGAACTGGTATCCACAGGGGTCTCCTTTTATATGTCCTTGGAATTCCTTTGCTCAGAGGACTCCGTATCCCAAGGTTTTCCTGTCCTCTGGTCTTTTACGGCGGATATTCACGCAGCCCTGGGCTCATCAGGCATCGCATACAGTGTTGGCAAAGCTCACTCACCTCTGTGCCTCTGTCTGGACCGCTGCAGCAGGCATGCATGATGGAGGGGGGCTGCACCACCGTAACCCCAACAAATCCGGCTCTTCCCTCAACAAGGTGTTAAAATCCCTTCAAATCCCTTAGCCTCCTGATTGGAACGTTCATCTTGGAACAGAGGAAGCAAATTTTCTCACTACTTCTGGGTATTCAAATGCAAATGCCCCAGGCAGTAGTCTTTGAGGATGTAAAGTAGTTCTGTTTAGACCCATTAGCGCCTCTCAATGAAGCCAATACTTTGGCCTAGGGCATCCCATCCATCCATCCACTTAAATAAAGTGTCCACTATTGTCAGGCATTTATGAGACTTTGGGGAAGATGAGAAAGATACTATGTCACCAAAATCATTATAATACTTAAAGTAAGGTCAATATTTAGCAACAGCTTAAAAATATGATGGGTAGAATATACATTTATTTCTAAGATAATCTCCTTTGCCAGTAGAATATTTTGCATATAATCTTTGTATTCTAGAAAGTCAAGACAGATAAATCAGTTCAGGAGATTTAAATTTATTTTAACAATCTAGGTCAACTGTGAAAAAGAATTAATGTGTAGGCAACATTCTGCTTGAGTATTATTGGGACCTAAGAAATTTATTTCAGTGTGTTGTAAAAGACAACTACCCACACGTCTTCTCTAATAAGAAATGACAAAAATTTTGTTTTAATTGTGGGAGGAGGTCTTTAAATCAGTAATAAAAACCACCACTAAAAAATCCTATTATGATTTTTTGCTTTTTTGTACTTTTTTTCCGTAAGTCTTTAAAATGTTTAATGAGAGGATATATTAGGTCTCTTGTAGGTTTTATAATCCTTTGTTCAAGCAAAAAAAGCTTGAGTTTAGTCAGTATTTTCCTGAAAAGAAAATGCCTAACTTTTGAAAGCAACAGACACTTTATAAGATTAAAAAGTTGAACAAAATGTATATATATGTATATATATATATATACACACACACACACACACAAGTATGCATGCATACACACGCATGCCATTTCCTCCTCCAGAGAATCTTCCTGACCCAGGGATTGAACCTGTGTCTCCTGCACTGGCAGGCAGATTCTTTACCACTGAACCACTTGGGAAACCCTTGAAGCCAGGACTAAGAATAAAAAGAAATGGGAAGGATCATAGTTTATTTGTTCTCTCTCTTTAGCATTTTATTTTGAAATAATTTTATTTTTTTATTTTTTTTTTCTTTATTTATTTTTTTAAATTTTATTTTATTTTACTTTACAGTACTCTACTGGTTTTGGCATACATTGACATGAATCCGCCTCTGGCGATTCATTTCCTACATGATAGTACACATATTTCAATGCTATTCTCCCAAATCATCCCACCCTATAATTTTAGACATAAAAAGTTGCAAAACAGTACACAGTCTTCTTTGTTTCCCCATAGAATTCCTGTTTATCCTTCACCCAGCTTTGCCTAATAGGTTCATCTGACACAACCACATGAAATTAACCTGAATTATGAAATTAACATTAGAACATACAATTTCTATGCTACCAGAACATACTGGTCTGCAAAGCTTATTCCACACTCAGCACTTGTACCCCAGTGTCCTTCCTGTGATGGACCATCCCGTCCAGGGTTCAGCCCTGCATTTAGCTACCCTGTCTCCCTCGTCTTTGGTCTGTGTCCGTTCTCATCCTTTGTCTTTGTGATCATGACCACTGTGGAGAGTACTCACCACTGACTTTCCAGAATGTCCCTCAATTTAGATCTGTGTGCATTTTCTAAACAGTAGGTTGAGGCTGTGCATTTTTGACAGGAATGTCATAGAAGTGATGTTTTGTCTAACTCGGTACACTGCTTCAGAAAAGTACATGACGTATATAGGTCTTATTACTGCTGAAGTTAATGTCAATCACTTGGTTCAGGTTGCATACCAGATTTCTCCACTTTTTCCATTTGTAATTAAGAAACATCATTGAGGCAATATACTTTCTTTTGAGACATGTATGCCCTCTTTTTGAAATTAAAACATGGGTGATTCCAGGGCAACTTTTATAGGGAAAGGAAGCGTATTTCCTTCTTAACACTGAGCATGTCCCACAGTCATCCTTAAGGCTCACTGGAGAGTATTCGTCTTAATTTTAAACCTCAACAGATTTGGGAGTCAGGTCTGTAGAGCTAATGTCACCAATCTGGCTGTTGTTTCAGTCACTTTTTAGGTGACTGGATTTCTTAGGTGAATCTCTTTTAGGTGAATTTCTTTGCCAGAAATTCCTTCCACAAATATGGTGGAGCTCTGGAATAGAATCCATGGCTCAACAACATAAAGGTAGTCTCTTTGGCCTAGCATGAAAATAAAATAGATCTGAATCACGAGGAACTCAGTACCTAGTGAAGCAGTCTGTTGACAGTGTTCAAGGGCTGCTGAGAACCCAGATCAGGTACCAGACATGGTCATTTTTTATCAAGCTAACACTCCAATGCAATACTAGCCCCAACTGACAACCGGCACGAAAAAGGGAATTGAAGATTTTCAGATCCATTGTGTGCATGCATGTCTCTGTGCCTTTGCTAATGCTGTCCTTCCTTTTTCTCCCCTCTGCGTTGGTCAGAAGACATCTCCTCTGGGAAACCTTCCTTGACCTCTCACCTCAAGGATGCTGGGACCCTCCGCGTCTGGAGAGCATTTATAGCAAATCACATGCTGTACAATGGTTGTTTACTGAAGCCTGTTTCATCCCTACTCAGCTTTCAGGTCCTTAGTATCAGAAACTGTATCATTCTACTTGGAACCACAATAAATAGCTTGGACCATATCAAGTGGTAAAGACTGAGAAATTAACTACAAACTTCAAAAACACTGAAACAGCAAATCTTATACTTTTGCTAGGAATGGGGTCTAAATTAAGCCTTATGATAAATATGAAAAAAAAAGTAGTTCAAAAAATGGCATGAAACCTAAGGAACCATCCTGTGCAGCAACAGAATGTTCTGTTTGACAATGCTATAAAAAATTAACAAACTGAAACCTGACTGAAATAGAGGGGGTAGACCAGAAGAGGAACTCTCACACTTTGTGATGATATCAGAGTCTCACAGGAAAGAGAAAGTCTCTTCTTTCCTGGCAAGGACTCAGCCAGTGCAAAGCCATGGACAACTTGTTCATTCCAGCCCTCTGACCTTTCTTTTCCCTCTATAATAGGGTTTCTTTCTCCTGTCATGAGGGAACTTGCACATGTTTCACCGTGGTGGCAGACCCTGAATTGTAATATGCTGCTGATCCTGAATAAATTCATCTTTGCTGGAGAAATATTTGGCAGTCTATTTATTTTAGGTAAACAATGTCTTTACCCCAAAGTCAATATATGGTAAATGTTAACTTTTAAAAACAAACACAAAAATAATCCTTTGTGTAAAGGTATTTAGAGATTGCCATTCAAGGTTGCTGAAACAATGCACCCACCTGCCTCCCATTCACAACGATGATTTTGAAACAAGGCTCCCTGGAAACCAGACATAGGAATGTCATCCATGCTGCTGCTGCTGCTGCTAAGTCGCTTCAGTCGTGTCTGACTCTGTGCGACCCCAGAGACCGCAGCCCACCAGGCTCCCCCGTCCCTGGGATTCCCCAGGCAAGAACACTGGAGTGGGCTGCCATTTCCGTCTCCAATGCATGAAAATGAAAAGTGAAAGTGAAGTCACTTCAGTCGTGTCCGACTCTGTGCGACCCCATAGACGGCAGCCTACCAGCTCCCTCATCCCTGGGATCCTCCAGGCAAGAACACTGGAGTGGGTTGTCATTTCCTTCTCCAGTGTATGAAAGTGAAAAGTGAAAGTGAAGTCGCTCAGCCAGGTCCAACTCTTAGCGACCCCGTGGACTGCAGCCTACCAGGCTCCTCCGTCCATGTGATTGTCCAGGCAAGAGAACTGGAGTGGGGTGCCATTGCCTTCTCCAATGTTATCCATAAGTAAATGCAATATGAGAGTTAAAAGCAAAATGACTCTCTAGTTTGTTGGACTATTCTCATTCCTAGAATTAGCATATAGGGAAGAAAATTGTATGCATTTGAGAGCTTTCTAAAAGGAGAATGGGAGATATGAACAAACAGCCTAATTTGTTTACATATATTCATTTTAATCTTGTGCTAAATATTCACATTCATCACAATATAAAGTGATTTCTCTGTGAAATGAATCCTTACACTATAAGCTACTCAGGTATCTCATTAGATTCCTGGGTTAAAGTGGAACATTATGTCATCACAGTAAGGAACATTTTTGTCAAGTTATATGTCAACTCTGTTACATACGATAATATAATTTTTTCCTCTCCTTTATAAATTTAAAACTAAAATAATGTCTGCTACCTCCTACCACCGATCTATTACTGCAAAGAGGCATCTCAGGCCCACAGGTCAATGAGACATTTCTAAAACCAGCAAGATGAAACACTGGTTCAGACTTGCAGATAAAGGTTACTTGCAAAGACCCTCAATCAAACACTGCCCACTCTTCTTTCCCAATCATTAAGTTTTCTTATCAAACTAGTGCTTTCATTGTCTGCAGTGGGATCTGAAACACGGATAACTAGCCAATTAAATATTTCAAATATTCTGCCTACCAGATCAAGGAGAAGTAGAGTCAAGGAGTGTAATTTTATGAATGTTCACTAGTTTGGAAGAATAAAAGGGCTTATTTCAGTTTCTACTGGGGAGTCTTCCTTTTTCCCCTTCTTCAAATAAAACTTTTATGGAAACAGTTGTAAATTAGCCCTCTCTTGTTAGGCCACTTTTTGAAAAATTGATTACTCCACATAAAGTGAGAATTCAGAATAGCCTGGTCTGAATTACTCTTAAATACAAAGTCTAGCATTTCTTCCATTTCAGGCTGAGGATCTCATGCATTGACTTAAATTTTTAAATGTAGCTACATGTGATTTATGCTTTCTCTTATTCAGCAAAATAACTGGAGGGCAATGCTGGAAAAGGCCAGCATCAAGCATATTTCACAGGCAAATAAGCAACAAGTAGGATGAGTTTTAATTTTCTTTTTAAGATTTTTTTTTGTTCTCAGTGTGGTTACTTTGAACTTATTTGATTTTCTGCAAGTTTACTATGTTGATATTGGAAATTAATTGTTCTCTTACATCAGAATTTATACAAGTCAGAGAATATTAAACTTCTCAATTCCACTAAAGAGAATAATAAAAGATGGTCTTGGGTTTCTCTCTTCTTCTCTTGATACATCTCTCCAGATTATGTAATTTCTGAACATGTATCCCCAAATCAAAAAATGCTGAGATATGTAACATGTGCAGCCAAGTTGTAATGCACACAGAATTGGTCTCACAAAATCACAAGATGGAAAGTGATATAATTTGGTGGCTAAGTATTTGTCTTTTTTAAGTCATGTACTCATATAAGCAACAAATATTGCTCCAGGCTCAGCTATAGATTCTGAGGATATGGTAATGAACAAAGCAACATTCCTGACCGTACATTTAAGTAGGAAGAAGATGACACTATAAACTGATAAATATTTAGTATAATGTAAACCAGAGCAGGGTATGAAATTAAAAGACACGTGCTCTTTGGAAAAGCTATGGCAAACCTAGAGAGCATCTTAAAAAGCAGAGAAATCATTTTCCTGACAAAGTTCCATCTAGTCAAAGCTATGGGTTTTTCACAGTCATATATGGATGTGAGAGTTGGACCATAAAGAAGGCTGTGTGCCAAAGAACTGATGCTTTCAAATTGTGGTGTTGGAGAAGACTCTTTGAGAGTGCTTTGGACAACAAGGAGGTCAAACCAGTCAATCCTAAAGGAAATTAACCCCAAACATTCATTGGAAGGACTGATGCTGAAGAAGAAGCTCCAATATTTTGGCCACCTGATGCAAAGTGCCAACTCATTTGAAAAGACCCTGATGCTGGGAAAGATTAGAGGCAGGAGGAGACGGGAACGACAGAGCAGGAGAGGGCTGGATGGCATCACTGACTCAACAGACATGAGTCTGAGCAAGCTCCGGGAGGTAGTGAAGGACAGGGAAGCCTGGCGTGCTGCAGTCCATGGGGTCGCAAGGAGTTGGACATGACTGAGCGACTGAACAACAAGAGCAGGGTAGGGACCCAGTCACTGACAGAGAGGGTCCAGGCTTCTACATGGGTGAGACTGGCCTCTTTAATACAGTCTTCTCATTGTTTAGGATATGCCTACCTCGCAGGGTTGTTGTAACACATTAAATAACATAATCCAGGAAAATGTTTTGGCAGCACCTGGCACTTAGATGAACTAAAAATGTATACATATATTATATTATAGACTTACAGGATTAGGTTTGGCAGAAAACCCCAGATAATATTCCTTTTCACTTACAAACTGATGGAAGGTCACCCAGGGCTATGTCAGGGACCCCAATCCCTTCTTTTTTATTATTTCATCATGGGTGACCTCTGGTTCAGCACAAAGATCCAGCTACAGGCAGACCGTCTCTATTGCAGCCAGCATGAAAAAATAAGTGGAATCAGAATTTTCTCTTTTTCTTGAAGGATATTTCCTTGGAGTCACACACATCACTTCTGCTTATGTCTTCTTAACTAGGATGTGTTCAGATTTAGGTGAAAGTGAGGCTGGGACATGTAGAATTTTTCGTTGTTGTTTGTTTTTAAACCATAATGTTGTATTCCAGCTCAAAAGGAAATTGGCTATTTATCACAGAAAAAGGAGAGAACAAGGGTAACAGTTAAAATATCAAATATGGGAGGACTGTATTACTGAAAACATTTTACATAAGAGCCCAGGCAAGAAGAGCATCTTCTGGAGCAGCTGAGAACCTCCTAACATCTTCGAGAGTAGAGAAATGTTGTAACAATGAGGACCCCATACGGAGTGAGTTAAATAAAGCTTTCTTGCATGGAGTGGACATTAGCTAACTATTTGATTCAGTGTTTTTATAGTAAGTACACTACGCAATCACCCTTTATACAATGATGTTTCATTAAGGCCTATTTCTAGCTGGGTTTGCTGTAAAAATTACACCAATTATTTCTGTTAACTTGAGGGATGTTTTAAATGAAGAAAATATTTGAACATATAATATGAACACATAAAATAAAATGAATCCAGCTTTATTATACTAGATTTTGTTGAATATTAGGTACATGTTAACAAGCACATCATCATTTTTAGAGATTGAAAATTCTATAAAGTATATGACATTTACTATCTACTTTTAGATGTTCTTAACTTTGTCCATTAGTACCAGAACTGTAAAAGAAACTGGTGGTAATTTACAACAATTCCATAATTTTACAGTCTTAGAAACTAGGGGTCAGGGAGGTTAAAAGTCTTGCTCAAGGGAAAAACAACTAACCGTGGCAACTGGAGGGTAAGTCTTCTGATTATCAGATTAGTTATTTTGCAAAAATAATATATATAAACTAGAGAAAAAAATTTAAAGTGAGTATATTTGGGGCACAGCTTTGGAATGTTAAAAAATATGAGAGTTCTGTTTCTCCTATCAGAACCGTTAATTATTGTAAAGGTAACTGAGAAACTTCTCAAATGAAAAACCAGAGGCAACATATATATATAATTAGTAGCAATCCTCATAGCCTCTTTAGGTAAGACCAGAGGGATCACTGGAATTTCTCAATACAAAATTTTGGCAGTGAACTGAAGACAATTAAACCATGAGATTGAAATGGATATGTCTCACCAAAAGAGATTTCCAGGTCTTCAGAATGAGGCATAATGTTCAGTTTATGCAGAGTTGTATGCAACAGTACTGATGTGACTGCTAGGTTAGAAGAAAGATGTGTGAGACATGAGGGGGTCTTAGAGAACAGTGCAAGCGTGGGAAGTAGAAAGCACTGTCCCTGGAGAAGTGATCAGGGGCTAGTTGCTGAAGGAACTTAAGGGCCTCATTTCTAAGACTGGCCACCTTTTAGATGACTGGTCAACACTGAGAGGTTTCAGAGGAGAAGGACATGACTTCCACCAACTCCAATAACTCCTATAACTCCCAACATGTGTGCAGTCCTAGTATACTTAATCATGGGTAGAATAAAGGGAAGGGTGAAGACAGAATATTTTAAAAAGTAAAAGCAAAGACAAGAGAAAGGGCTCTGTCATTGTTTTGACCCTAAAGTCAAGGTCTCCACTTAGTCCTAACAATGCCTCCTTTCGCTGATAAATGATGTTGAGCAAAGTATAGTTGTTCAAAATCTACTCAAAGATAATAACGGTAAAACCACGGCACCAGACAATGCCCTTGTATCCTCCCAGATTAGAGAATGACTTAAAATGGTTTCCACAACGTCTTTGCATAACGCAGTGCTAATTTCACAAGAAATTTTTGATGAAATACATGTTTTCTTAACTGAGCTCCTCTCAGGCCTCTGCACTCGTATCCTTCAGTGCTTGGGATCAATATGTTACATTACATGATTACTATCTGTCATGGTGTTAGTTTTCACATACTATTGGCTGTTATGATTAGTCACTAGCAGCTGGGAAGACTAATTTATTACTTGGCTATTTTCATTGAAGGTCATGTAACTCCAACATTCTGTCAAAGCATTTTATCACATTCTGCAGGCTCTGCCAGAGAAAGGTTTTCTTCTGTAACACCTCAGGTTTCTGTGAAATGTATCACTTTTTCAACCAGCAAAGTTAAACAAGTACATACTTACTTCTGGTAGCTGTCAATAATGTATCTGATTTCTCAAATGCCTCTGCTCTCATATGCAGCTTTTTCTTAATTCAATTAGTTATAAGAAATGAGGTTTATAAAATTCAGCTATCTATGCCCTCAACCTTTACCTATCAGTTGGAGACTATCTTAGATTTAAATATTATATGAAATCTCGACTAGTAATATTCACTGTATTACTTCAGTACATAGAATACTTTCAACTCTGCCTAATAAAAAGTCTATTGATATTGCAAGTGTAAATTTTGGCTTATAGGATTTTGAGACAAGCAGAGAAAGGATTTATCTATCTACCTGCCTATATAAATAAACGGAATGGAAAGTACAGATTGGAATGCTGTAGAACTTAAGATAAGTGAAATAATGCAACTGGTTAACTGTTCATGTTCTAGATGCAAAAGACAAAAACAAAACCAGAATCCACATCAGGAGATGGAAAAAGTGTGGAAGTTCTTGGGATCTGTCATAGAAACTATAGAAAATGTTGCAATTAGACATTAGTTCAATCTCAGAATTCCTAATATTGAAAAGCAGAAGATGACTCAAAAGCACCAATTTCATGAGACAGCTGTCCCATAAATATTAGGATATTTATAAATAAAACATGGCCTCACTAGATTAAATGTGTGAGTTAACATAAGCAATATATGCTCAAAACAAGCCCAAGTTTAACTTCTGAATATAGAACCCTCGTGAACCTGGCCTCATCCAAGTGAACCCAGCTGGAACGTCAAAGTCATGTCCTGCTGGCATACTTTGAACGGAGTTCAACACACAAAGAATATGTTTTTGTCTTCAAAAAAACATACAACAAATAAACATATAGTAGAATTCAGCTTTTAACGTGGAAAAGATATTTGATTCTGGATACCTTATTTCTGTAATTTTAAATTAAAAGAAGACAATAGAAGACATATTGGTCCTGGCCATACCTGGAGAAAATCATAATTTGAAAAACTACATGCACCCCAATGTTCATTGCAGCACTATTTACAATAGCAAAGGCATGGAAGTAATCTAAATGTTCATAAATAGAGTAATGGATAGAGAAGATATGATACATATATACATTGGAATATCAGCTCAGTTCAGTCGCTCAGTCATGTCCGACTCTTTCAGTTCAGTTCACTTCAGTTGCTCAGTCATGTCCGACTCTGCAACCCCATGAATCACAGCACGCCAGGCCTCCCTGTCCATCACCAACTCCCGGGGTTCACTCAGATTCACATCCATCGAGTCAGTAATGCCATCCAGCCATCTCATCCTCTGTCGTCCCCTTCTCCTCCTGCCCCCAATTCCTCCTGGCATCAGAGTCTTTTCCAATGAGTCAACTCTTCGCATGAGGTGGCCAAAGTGCTGGAGTTTCAGCTTTAGCATCATTCCTTCCAAAGAAATCCCAGGGTTGATCTCCTTCAGAATGGACTGGTTGGATCTCCTTGCAGTCCAAGGGACTCTCAAGAGTCTTCTCCAACACCACAGTTCAAAAGCATCAGTTCTT
>SJYX01019022.1:333690-357971 GCA_006410675.1 Oreotragus oreotragus | reverse complement strand
AGATGATGCCACCCTTATGGCAGAAAGTGAAGAGGAACTAAAAAGCTTCCTGATGACAATGAAAGTGGAGAGTGAAAAGTTGGCTTAAAGCTCAACATTTATAAAACGAAGATCATGGTATCTGGTCCCATCACTTCATGGGAAATAGATGGGGAAACAGTGGAAACAGCGTCAGATTATTTTTTTAGGCTCCAAAATCACTGCAGATGGTGACTGCAGGCATGAAATTAAAAGACAGTCTTTGGAAGAAAAGTTATGACCAACCTACACAGCATATTCAAAAGCAGAGACATTACTTTGCCGACTAAGGTCAGGCTAGTCAAGGCTATGGTTTTTCTTGTGTTCATGTATGGATGTGAGAGTTGAACTGTGAAGAAGGCTGAGCTCAAAGAATTGATGCTTTTGAACTATGATATTAGAGAAGATTCTTGAGAGTCTCTTGGACTGCAAGGAGATTCAACCAGCCCATTCTAAAAGAAATCAGTCCTGGGTGTTCACTGAAGGGACTGATGCTGAATCTGAACCTCCAATACTTTGGTCACCTCATGCGAAGAGTTGACTCATTGGAAAAGACCCTGATGCTGGGAGGGATTGTGGGCAGGAGGAGAAGGGGACGACAGAGGATAAGATGGCTGGATGGCATCATCGACTCGATGGACGTGAGTTTGAGTCAACTCCTGGAGTTGTTGATGGACAGGGAGGCCTGGCGTGCTGTGATTCACGGGGTCACAAAGATTCAGACATGACTGAGCGACTGAACTGAACTGAACTGATACACACAATAAGTAGTAAAGGGATTCACAAAACAAAAAAGATGTAAAACATTAACAACAAAGATAGTAATCAAATCACAACATGAAAGAGAAGAAAAAAGAACAACAAAGGAAACCACAGTAACCATCAGAAAAAAGTGAATAAAAACTAAGTATGTACCTATCAATAATTACTTTAAATATAACCGGACTAAATGTTCCAATCAAAATACACAGCGTTGCTATATAAATAAAGAAATAAGACTTATATATGCTGTTTACAGGACACTTACTTCACATCTAAAGACACACATAGACTGAAAGTGAAGAAACGGATAAATGGAAAAAGGTATTCTATGTAAATGAAAACAAAGAGAAAAGTGGGGTAGCAATAGTTTTTATATCAGACAAAATAGACTTTAAAACAAAGACTATAACAAGAAACAAACACTATAACAGAAAACAGAGATCAATGCATAACGATGAAGGGATCAATCCAACAAGAAGGTTTAACAACTGTAAATGTATAGGCACCCAACACAGGAACACCTAAATGCATAAAGCAAATGTGAACAGACATAAAGGGAGAAACTGACAGCAACACAATGATAGTACTGGATTTTAACACCTCACTTACATCAATGGACAGATCATCCAGACAGAAAATAAAACTTTGGTCTTAAACGACACGTTAGACTCCACGAATTTAATGTATTTATATAAAGCATTCTAACCTAAAGCAGGAGAGCACACATTCTCCTTAATTGCACCAAGAACATTCTCCAGGATACATCACATGCTAGACCAGAAAACAAGGCTCAGTACATCTACAAGACTAAAATCATATCAGGTATCTTTTCTGACCACAATGCCATGAGACTAGAAATCACCTAAAGGAAAAAAAAAACATTCGAAAACCACACAATATGCTGCCAAATAACCGAGAGGTCACTGAAGACATCAAAGTAGAAATTAAAGAATACAAATGAAAATGAAAACACGATCGAAAATCTATTGGACGAGGCAAAAGCACTTGTTAAGAAGGAAGTTTATAGTGATTTAAGTTTACCTCAGGGAATGAGAAAAGTCTAAAAAAAAATAATAATAATCTTACCTTTCATCTAATGGAACCAGAGAGAGAACAAAGTAGAAGGAGACAAATAAGAAAGATCAGAGTGAGAATAAATGAAATAGAGATAAGATAGCAAAAGAGAAGATTGACAAAACCAAGAACTGGCTCTTTGAAAAGACAGACAAAATTGTGCCCATCAATGGATGAATAATGGATAATGAATAATGGATAATGAAGAGGTGGTAAATTATATGCAATAGAAAATTATTCAGCCATAGAAAAGGACAAAATCTTGCCTGTTGTGACAACATGAAGATGTGGCGATCTATATACAATATAATATTATTCAGCTATAGAAAAGGATAAAATCTAGCCAGTCGTGATAAGATGTTTGGACTTAAATTAAGTAGAGTAAGTCAGACAGAGAAAGACAATTACTTCATGATTTCACTTCTGTGTTGAATGTAAAACAAAACAAAACAGTGAACAAACAAAAGAGAAACCAACTTATAAATACAGAGAAAACACAGATAGTTGCCAGAAGGGAAGGGAGTGTGGGCTATGAATTAAGAGGAACAAACTTCCAGTTCAGTTCAGTTCAGTTGCTCAGTCGTGTCCTACTTTTTGTGACCCCATGAATCGTAGCACGCCAGGCCTCCCTGTTCATCACCAACTCCCGGAGTTCACTCAGACTCACGTCCATCGAATCCGTGATGCCATCCAGCCATCTCATCCTCGGTTTTCCCCTTCTCCTCCTGCCCCCAATCCCTCCCAGCATCAAAGTCTTTTCCAATGAGTCAACTCTTCGCATGAGGTGGCCAAAGTACTGGAATTTCAGCTTTAGCATCATTCCTTCCAAAGAAATCCCAGGGCTGATCTCCTTCAGAATGGACTGGTTGGATCTCCTTGCAGTCCAAGGGACTCTCAAGAGTCTTCCCCAACACCACAGTTCAAAAGCATCAATTCTTTGGTGCTCAGCCTTCTTCACAATCCAACTCTCACATCCATACATGACCACAAGAAAAACCATAGCCTTGACTAGACGCAGTTATAAAACAAATAAGTCAAAACACAGGAATATTGTCAGTAATACTGTAGTAACTTTGTATAATGACAAACAGTAGCTAGACTTGCTGTGATATTCATTTGTAAAGTTCGAAAATATTGAATCAATATGTTGGATGCCTGAAAACTAGTACACTATTGTAAGTATATTATATTTCAGTGAAAATAAAGAGAGCAAATGCCAGGACTGATTGACTATATATCTTTTCATCTTAAACTGTCTTTTGAGCAATATAGAAATGCTCAAAAATTTTAATAACAAAATAACTAACATTTGAATAATGTTAAAAAGATTTCCAAGGACACTGATGAAAATGCTCACTTTGACTTCATATAAAAACCTTGCAAGAGAGATGCTATTTTTGTCCTCACTTTACAGATAAAAACATGGAGAACAGAAAGGTCAGATAACCTCACAAGATCAACAATAAAGCAGGTCATTAGTAAGGACCAAGTCCAAGATTTTCAGGTTCCAAGCTCGAGTTGCTTTTGTAAAAATCAGTGGAGATTTACATTGAGCATCTAATATACCACAGTTATTCCTTTCCCATGACATAGCATGTCCAAGGATACATGTGTTTGTGCAACTTTCCTATCCTAAAGCCCAGAATTCAATGTTTTCATTTAAGTCTATAAGTGGGTAACTGAAAAATCCAAGTGTAAAAAAAAAAACATCCTTAGAATAATGATCATAAGAAGAAATAACTTCTGTTAACTACTCTTATTCTACACACAAGAATAATAAATAAGATGTGGGTAAGAACTTTTGGAGGTGATGGATATTTTTATAGCATGGATTATGGTGATGGTTTTAAAGGTTTATACTTATCTCCAAAATCCTCAAGTTGTCTACATTCAATATGTGCAGTTTTTTGTGTATCTCAATCATACTTCAATAAAGTATTTAAAAAAAATAATGCACATTGCTTTCAAAATTTAGACCAAACTTAAATCTAGTTACTCAGTGTAATATGCACATATATGCAACATTATAAGCAATTACCATTTGTAAAATACATGAGTTGGTATGTAACAACCAATACTGGAATTGGTGATGGACAAGGAAGCAGTGAAAGTGCTGCACTCAATATGCCAGCAAATTTGGAAAACTCAGCAGTGGCCACAGGACTAGAAAAGGTCAGTTTTCATTCCAATCCCAAAGAAAGGCAATGTCAAAGAATGCTCAAACTACCACACAATTGCACTCCTCTCACTCGCTAGTAAAGTAATACTCTAAATTCTCCCAGTCAGGCTTCAGCAATACGTGAACCGTGAACTTACAGATGTTCAAGTTGGTTTTAGAAAAGGCAGAGGGACCAGAGATCAAATTGCCAACATCCGCTGGATCATGGGAAAAGCAAGAGAGTTCTAGAAAAACATCTATTTCTGCTTTATTGACTATGCCAAAGGCTTTGACTGTGTGGATCTCAATAAACTGTGGAATATTCTGAAAGAGATGGGAATACCAGAGCACCTGACCTGTCTCTTGAGAAAACTATATGCAGGTCAGGAAGCAACAGTTTGAACTGGACATGGAACAACAGATTGGTTTCAAATAGGAAAAGAAGTACGTCAAGGCTGTATATTGTCACCCTGCTTATTTAAATTATATGCAGAGTACATCATGAGAAACACTGGGCTGGAAGAAGCACAAGCTGGAATCAAGATTGCAGGGAGAAGTATCAATTACCTGAGATATGCAGATGACACCACCTTTACAGCAGAAAGTGAGAGGAACTAAAAAGCCTCTTGGTGAAAGTGAAAGGGGAGAGTGAAAAAGTTGTCTTAAAGCTCAACATTAAGAAAATGAAGATCATGGCATCTTGTCCCATCACTTCAAGGGAAATTGATGGGAAAACAGTGGAAACAGTGTCAGACTTTATTTTCGGGGGCTCCAAAATCACTGCAGATGGTGATTGCAGCCATGCAATTAAAAGACGCTTACTCCTTGGAAGAAAAGTAATGAGCAACCTAGATAGCATATTCAAAAGCAGAGACATCACTTTTCCAACAAAGGTCTGTCTAGTCAAGGCTATGGTTTTTCCGTGGTCATGTATGGATGTGAGAGTTGGACTGTGAAGAAAGCTGAGCGCCGAAGAATTGATGGTTCTGAACTGTGGTGTTGGAGAAGACTCTTGAGAGTCTCTTGGACTGCAAGGAGATCCAGCCAGTCTATTCTGAAGGAGATCAGCCCCTGGGATTTCTTTGGAGGTAATGATGCTGAAGCTGAAACTCCAGTACTTTGGCCACCTCATGCAAAGAGTTGACTCATTGGAAAAGACTCTGATGCTGGGAGGGATTGGGGGCAGGAGAAGAAGGGGACGACCGAGGATGAGATGGCTGGATGGCATCACGGACTCGATGGACGTGAATCTGAGTGAACTCTGGGAGTTGGTGATGGACAGGGAGGCCTGGCGTGCTGCGATTCATGGGGTTGCAAAGAGTCGGACACGACTGAGCGACTGAACTGAACTGAACTGAAGGAAGCCTGGCATGCTGCAGTCCATGGGGTTGCAAAGAGTTGGACACAACTGAGTAATTGAACTGAAAATATATACATTTAAAATTAAAAATGCTAATATGTTTTTGATTTGAAAAAGTAGCAAATAAACTGGTTGAATAATAGCATCATTGAATATGAAGATAGAGAATTAATATTAAGCTGACCAGTAAAAGTTCAATTTACACCAAGACCAACTAGCATAATTGTCATCTTTTATCTTCTGTCTTGCATTCAAAGGACCCCAGTGTATAGTATTAATATTAACAGTATGACAAAAAAGCAGAGAGTAAAGAGCAGTTATTTCAAATTCTCATAGTAACCCAGCAGGACAGTAGTAGTCTCTCTGTTGCAGCTGAAATACTGGAGCTCTGAGAGATAAAATATTTGCCTGCATTCAAGTGCAGTTCCATCTGATCCTAGAGTCTGTGCCTCTTTCATTCTCCCTTACTGCCTTTCATTAGATAAAAAATAACCATTTGGGAAAACCAAGGATTTCTCTTTTTTTTTAAGAGAACAGGAGAAGGGATAGCAAATATGTATGAAGAATTTCTCTTGTGGCAAAGCCTTCCCCATGACTAGGGTGCAGACAATGAGAATCTTTCTTATATGCCAAAATAAAATGTTAGGGTTTTATTATATGTAGAGGGTTGTCATTGATCAGTGGCACCACCTCACATGTCTGTATCAGGGATAGTTTGCAGGAGTTAGTGTTTGTGAGGTATTCAGAACAGAACTTGACACCTAAAGCTGTGTAAGAGTTAAACAAACAAATCCTTCATCTTGTGTTTTAACTATTTGCTAGAGGAACTCTCTTACACATGTTACTTTTTCCCTCTAGGAAATCTATCCAGCTAAATATAAAATAGTATGCCCACCTTCTGTAAACACTTTAATTAGTTTAATCATGTGTAATTTGTTTTTATTGATGTATCATTGACCTATGACATATTTTTCTCAGGGATACAATGCAATGGCAATACTGGTATATACTGCAAAATGACCCCCACAGTAAATCTAGAGTATCTTTTTAAACAAAAACAAGGGAACCAGAGAAACCTCATTTGCTCTGCTCGTCCATAATGCAAATGATATGGACTGAATCTTTTACTCTCCAAATTCAAGTGTCTCAGAGTTTTATTTGGAGAGAAAGACTTTCAGTAGGTGACTAAGTCAAAATGAAGCCCTATGGTGAGTCCCTGATCCAACAGAAGTAGAGCCCTTACAGGAGGAGTGAAGGGCACATGAAAAAGGTCACAAGAAGACAGTGAGAGATGGGACTGTCTACTGCAGGAGGAACCAAATCTGCTTACACGTGGATCTCAGGCTCGCAGCACCCAGAACTCTGAGAAAGCAAGCATCTGCACGTTTGAGCCTCCCAGTTCACGTGGTTCTGTGACAGCGGCTCCGACAAACACCACACAGCTCCTGCTGTTCTGTGACGGCGGCTCTAACAAACACCACCCAGCTAGCGTGGTTCTGTGATGGCAGCTCTAACACCAGCAACAGAGTTAAACTGTGTGACATTTTATGAGGATCGACACGATGGATCTATCACTACCTGGAATGTGAGTTAGGACTTCAGTTTGACATTAGCAATGGAGATCTTTTCTATGTAAAAGTTTAGGAGGTTACATGCTGGTGCTTATGCTAAATGTGTCCTAAGAAGGGAAACTTCTGTTTAGCAGTGACTTGAGATTCTCTGGGCAGTGTGCAACTTTTATCAGAAGAATATTCATTTCTCCTTTGAAATCAATAGCTGTTTCCTAAACTCCAAATTTCTCAAGATAAATAAGACCCTGTGACATGTTTATACTTTTATGAAGCATTTAAAAAGAGTTGGTTTAGACTGGTGTTTAGAAACATGGTCAAGGCCAGAGAGGGAGACAGGGACTGTATGTTCAGCCAGCATTGGCACAGTGCACCCTTGTCTGGCCTTGTGTATGGAAAATCTCTTTGTGCACTAGTTGCTCCAAACAGAAACCGATTGGTGCAAACCTGACTTCTCTGGATCCAAGAAGCATGAAGAAGGGGTGGGAAGAAGAATGAGAGAAAGATAGGTGAGATCTGGGCTTTCAGCTGCTTCATGCTGTATGAAGATCAGCCAGTCTCTTAAATTTTGAGGAGTACAGTTTGCCATTTGTACAGTTTTCAAACAGTTCCACTAACAAAACTGAAAACTAAAAAAGTCTGATGTTTCCAAGTTCAGTTCAGTTAAGTTCAGTCACTCAGTCATGTCCGACTCTTTGCGACCCCATGAACTGCAGCATGCCAGGTCTCCCTGTCCATCACCAACTCCCGGAGTTCACCCAAATCCATGTCCATTGAGTCGGTGATGCTGCCAACCATCTCATCCTCTGTCATCCCCTTCTCCTCCTGCCCTCAATCTTTCCCAGCATCAGGGTCTTTTCAAATGAACCAGCTCTTCGCATCAGGTGGCCAAAGTACTGGAGTTTCAGCTTCAGCGTGTCTTTCCAATGAACACTCAGGACTGATTTCCTTCAGAATGGACTGGTTGGATCTCCTTGCAGTCCAAGGGACTCTCAAGAGTCTTCTTCAACATCACAGTTGAAAAGCATCAATTCTTCAGCACTCAGCTTTCTTTATAGTTGAACTCTCACATCCATACATGACCAGTGGAAAAACCAGAGCCTTGACTAGATGGACCTTTGTTGGCAAAGTAATGTCTCTGCTTGTTAATATGCTGTCTAAGTTGGTCATAACTTTCCTTCCAAGAGTAAGTGTCTTTTAATTGCATGGCTGCAATCACCATCTGCAGTGATTTTGGAGCCCCTCAAAATAAAGTCAGCCACTGTTTCCACTGTTTCCCCATCCATTTCCCATGAAGTGATGGGACCAGATGCCATGATCTTAGTTTTCTGAATGTTGAGCTGTAAGCCAGCTTGTTCACCCTCCTCTTTCACTTTCATCAAGAGGCTCTTTAGTTCTTCTTCACTTTCTGCCATAAGGGTGGCATCATCTGCATATCTGAGGTTATTGATATTTCTCCCGGCAATCTTGATTCCAGCTTGTGCTTCCTCCAGCCCAGAATTTCTCATGATGTACTCTGCATATAAGTTAAATAAGCAGGGTGACAATATACAGCCTTGACGTACCCCTTTCCTGTTTGGAACCAGTCTGCTGTTCCATGTCCACTTCTAACTGTTGCTTCCTGACCTGCATACAGATTTCTCAAGAGGCAGGTCAGGTGGTCTGGTATTCCCATCTCTTTCAGAATATTCCACAATTTATTGTGATCCACAAAGTCAAAGGCTTTGGCATAGTCAATAAAGCAGAAATAGATGTTTTTTTGGAACTCTTGTTTTTTCAATGATTCAAGATGTCTCTCTCTCCACCACTCAAGCAGAGTGGGGCCAAGGTGCCTGCCAGCACTAAGTTCTCCCCATAAAGAAGCACCCATCTCTGCAATGGAATCCAAGCCTTTGTCCACAGGATGAATGAGAAACATTAACAGCTAACATTGAACATTAACAGGCGGTGGTCCCAGCACTTTACACGTAACAGCATGTTAAAGTCTCATAATCTTGTTAGTATATTATTATGATTACTCATTATATGATTGCTATTATGTATTATAATTACAACTCCCTATTCAGAGATGAGAGAATCTAAGTGCCCAAGGTCACACAGACAATAAGCACCGAGTTGGTCCCAGAACCAGGCAGTGTAGCCCCAGAGACTCTGCTTTTAAATATCAAGCTCTATAGACTCTAAGAGGGACTACCCAGGTGGCACAAGAGATAAACAATATGGCTGCCAATGCAAGAGATGTAAAGAGATGTGGGTTTGATCCCTGGGTCGGGAAGATCTCCTGAAGGAGGAAATGGCAACCCACTCCAGTGTTCTTGTCTGGAGAATCCCATGGACAGAGGAGCCTGGAGGGCTGCAGTTTATGGGGTCACAAAGAGTTGGACACGACTGAAGTGACTCAACATGCATGTGGACTCTAAGAATAGTGAAGTTCTATTTATGAGCACCCAAATCCCTCTAGTATGGTTGAGGGATTACCCTCGCTAGGGATTAAGAGATTTGATCACCATTACCTGGCTCTTAAAGAGTGGAACCAGATCTAAAAGCTAACACATCTCACACTCACTCCTTCTCACACAACCAAAAGCTGTTTGGGGCAACAGGATGGAACTCAATGCTACTTCACCTCTTTGCCTTAAGCTACCAAGGTAAAGGTAAGGTAAAGTCGCTCAGTCGTGTCCGACTCTTTGCGACCCCGTGGACTGTAATCTACGAAGCTTCTCCGTCCATGGGATTCTCCAGGCAAGAACACTGGAGTGGATTGCCATTTCCTTCTCCAGGGGATCTTTCCAACCCAGGGATCGAACCCAGGTCTCCCACATTGGAGGCAGACGCTTTAACCTCTGAGCCACCAGGGAAGCCCAAAACCGTGCCCTTATTAAGAAGGAACCAGATGGGTATTAAGAAAGCCTGTCTATCTTCATTCTGGAACACCTGGAGAGGATGTAGTGACAATATCCAGGCCCAGAGAGAAAGGGCTCTTCACCAGTGGTCCAACCCAGCCAGCATCCCCATCATGCCGGGTCCCCATCAGAGACAGGATGGAGCAATAGGTGCTGTCACATGCAGCCCCACGCTCTCAGTGCAGGTCTGCATGGAGATGCTCGTTCCCACCAAACTTGGGTTTGGATGAAGCTTCCTTCCCCTTTTCTTCACCATCAGTCATATGCCTTATATGTCAAAGAATTAAAAGGGAATCCACATTTCTTCTCTTGTAGACATTTACAGCGAATCCTCAGGGCTTCCCTGGGGGCTCAGATGGTAAAGCATCTGTCTGCAAAGCAGGAGACCCAGGCTTGATCGCTGGGTTGGGAAGATCCCCTGGAGAAGGAAATGGCAGCCCACTCCAGTGGGCTTTTCTTGCCGGAAAATCCCATTGACGGAGGAGCCTGGTGGGCTACGGTGCATGGGGTCGCAAAGAGTCAGACACGACTGAGCGAGTTCACTCACATAGCGAGTCCTCAGGTAAATGGAGAAGCAAGAAGGAGAGAAAATCTAAAGTGGAATTTATTGGCTTGAAGATTTACAGAGAGAGTGAGAAGGAAGAGAAAGACAGGGAGAAGAAAACATTCTGAAAATGCAATGAATACAGTGGCTGGAGGAGACGGATAAGGGACGTACCGGGAGCTGGAAGGACAGTGAGCACCAGGGGTCAAGGGTCAGAACACGCTACATATCGATCTCTTTCACTGGCTTTATTTTTCCCAACCAGACTTCCCATGGGTCAAGTTCTGAAATAGTGTCATCTTAATTTATGCTATATGTCATAGTTCACGTAGACCTTCCCATTCCTTAATTCACAGAACAAATCTATGACATACTCAAGGTAAGGTAAAGTTGCTCAGTCGTGTCCGACCCTTTGCGACCCCGTGGACTGTAATCTATGAAGCTCCTCCGTCCATGGGATTCTCCAGGCAAGAGCACTGGAGTGGATTGCCATCTAGGTCATTATTTGACTTTCAGGGTAGAAAAGTAAGATCCAAAGGGTCAAGTAGTTTTACAAAGGTCACACAGCTGGTCTGCTGACCAGCTCAGGGATCCCACAGCCCAGGTATTCCACCAAGCTCAGGTTCTCTTTTCCAAAGGATGCTCCCTTAGGGTGCTGCTCTTCCATGTGGCCTCACAATGTCAGGAAAGGTAACCAGCGTCTCACTGTTTCCAATTGTCTCTGTCTCTCCTGATACTGTATGTTACTGAGCTGAGAAGACAGAACTGAGAAAAAAGTACATATACTGAAGTGCACCTGCATCCACCAACTGAGCTATTCCTTCATAAAGTTCTTCTCTTTAGGACAACAAAGGTTAAGGGTCATAAAGTAAGAGAATACTTAATTCATTTCAGGTGTTTTTTTTTTTTTTTTTCTTGCTGGTAGGTACCTACCATCTTGCCATCAAACTGCTTTATCACACTCCTGCCTACTCTGGGAGAAGAGGGAGCCACAGAAGTGTGGTTGCTGAGTCAGGGGGAGCAAATGGCCTATTCAAGGAATGCAGAAGGTAGGAGCAGGCAGAATGGGTCTCACAATAACCTTGAAGAGTCAATTCAAGTCTTGATTTAAAAGTGAGAAGAAATCTAGTTTAAGGTAGCTTAACTTCATGGCTTGCTTGAACTCGTGATATTGAAACATAACAAAAAGGATGATCATTAGCATCAATTCCCCTTTTAAGTTCCAGGGAAATAATAGCTTAGCCAAGGATGTTTCCTCCCCAAACTAATGTATTTTCAGCAAAAACCTTGCAGTTGGCAGTGAAAAGTTATAAGCATCTGTAGACAAAAGCTCTCAGTGGGTTGGGAACGTGTCTGTCTTGTTCATAGTTGCTTCAGTCCTACCAACATTAGTGCAGAATATAATGAACTCTTGAAAATCTCCCTTTAATTAAGAAAAATGAATAAACAACTATGAAGGAAACAGAAAAAAAATTTCAAAATATAAGCAAGATCTCATAAGTGGGAATCAGTACCATATACACAAAGAAATGGATATCCCATCTTGGTCTTCTTTGAAATAAGAAAAACCAATCATTGAAAGACTTCAAGTTTTAGAATCATTTTACTGTTTCCTACTGTAGATGACAGACTTGCAGTTCAGAATTCCTGAGGCTCAGATGAAAGTTAAGGATTATTAGATTGCCAGGATCATGCTTGTCAAGTTGCCCTTCCCTTGAGCCTCACAACCTAGTTTTAAATTTCCTACTATAGACTTAGATAAGGAAATATTCACTCACAGTTCTCCCAAGAGTGCATGGAGCTTACTGCCCAGGCAACAAGGTGGGGTGAAAAAAACATTTAACTAGGAGTAGGAAGCTTAGATTCTTGTCTTAGTTTCACCACTACTGACTGTATAAATAGATATAAAACTCTTAATATTTGGAGGCCAGAAGTATTTCATTTCAAGGGAGTAGCAATATTTGTTGAGAGAAACACATGCAATTAAGTATAAGAAAACATTCTGTAAATGCAAAAAGCACCATACAAATATAAAACACTATTATGATTATATTCGCAAAGGACCTCTCTATCTTAAAATAGGATTAGATGCCATTAGTAAATAAGATTAAATAAGTTGTATGTATCTTACAAAGTAAAGAGACCAGAATTTTATTGATGAGCAGTCTAAGGTCAACTGCTGACTCACTTTAGCAGAAATTGGCCTAAATTATAATAGATGTGTCTATTTATAATTCTGAAAGATTCCCTATGGAGTCTCATATTGAATAAAATGGTATTTTTACCAGACAGAATTCTTTCCACAGAAATTAATTTGAATATTAATATGAGCTACTCTGGTGATAGTCACTTTGATAATTCCACAACATTTCTAACAAAGCAATAATAATAATAGATGTTTATGACTTTTCTTGTGCTAAATCAAGATAAATCCTGAAATCTTTCATTGCTGATGAAAAATCTATAATATGAAACAACTCCATTGTGGACAAACAGTAGAAAGAATTCTATACATAAAAAGTGCTGGTGTAAAGGCAAGCATTAAAACATAGTTGGACCAATAATTTTTAGGTGAATATTTCCCAAAGGGACTGACCCTTTGGTGGTCAATAATGAATCATTCAAGTTTTGTGACTTCATGAGAGAAAAGATGTTCTTAATAAATGTGACAGTTTCTGGCATTCTTGTATTATCCCCCATTGTGGAACTGTAGTTATTCTTCTATTTCTATGTGTTTTTAAAGTACACACGAGACAAAAATAAACACAATATTATAAAGCAATTATCCTCCAACTGAAAAAAAAATACAGTACACACAGTTCTCCAGAACAAATGATGTTAACTTCAATGGGCATCATTTCATGAGTGACCGTGAAGGAAGAATACAGACATTATTCCTGTCCCATTAAATTCAACAATTTACCTTTCACCATAAAATACCACAGAATATTTGTGATATTATTTTTATTTTATCTTACTATATGTACTTAATTATATTATGTATGAAGAAGCATTTAAAATTAAATTTCACTTATTTGTGAAGTTCCGTAAAGATAAATGGAGGCAAACAGTTTATTCAGAGGTGCCCCTTTCAAATAAACTTGGATATACTTTTAAAAAAAATTTTAAATGCTTAATCCCGACCACATAGATAATTTTAAATGAGTTTTATGATTTTTGTTTTTAATATGGTTTGGACACACAATGGCACCCCAAAATGTACTTGTTATGAAACATCATGAATCATAAAAAGAGACTCTGGGAGGGAGACATAATGAAAATGGCCTTCAAATATTTCATGGATAGTAATCCCCAGAGTAGAAGCCTTTTTTTTTTTTTTTTTTTGCCACACCTCGAAGCATGCAGTCTTAATTCCCCAGCCAGGGATTGAACTTGTGCCCCCTGTAGAGGAAGCGGAGAGTCTGAGTCACTGGATCACTAGGGAAGTCTACAGTAGAAGGCAGTTCATGGAGAATGCTCCTTGTTCTATCAGGGTAGAAAGCAAAAAAACAAGGAAAAAAAAAACCTTACAGTTTTATGAAAATAATAATTCACTGAATCTGAACCGCACTCCCTTCTGCAGCCACAGCCAGAACAAGGCAATATTGATCACTTAGCCTTCCTGAGAACAGAAGCAGAGAAAGACGGGAGTCTTACAAAAGAAACCACTTCTCAACAGGACTGCTGAAAAGAACCAGTCTGAGTTCCTTCGGTTTACCAGCACTTTGGTCATCACTTGGACAAGCCATAGAACAAATTCATTTTCTGAGTGACCCTAAACTAAAGGGAGTCCACAGCCTCCAGCCTCCTTGCTTTTTGCTGACATCAGGACTGTCCTGGCACAAGGAGCTTGGTGAGCGGCCAGGCTGGCTCATTCCGGGTCTCTCGCAACTTTTCCCTTTCACATCTGCTGTGCTCTCCTCTCAAGAGCCTGCTCTGCAAAGCTGTGCAAGCCTCATAGAGAGGTGGGCTTGTGGGAGTGCCTACACGCAGAACATCTCCCTAGACAATGCTCTTTGATTTGTGTGAAAAGCGATTTTCATTCTGCCTTGAAACTGGCTAAGTTCCAGAAAACCAAACTCATCAGGTATCAGCTTCAAAGGGGATGTGATGTCGCAATATGAAAATGTTATTGATGGCACATGACTGCTTAAACGTTGATACTACATGAGTCATGTAATTTCAGTCGACAATCGTTTTGTTGCTGTTTTATTAGATCACTCATTTGAAGAATGACTTGAATGCCCAGTGGAGCATTGGGTACCCAGCTTCCTTCATCCCTCTGACCAAGCTTTCCCCAGCTCCCTCTGTAGAAGAAACCTCTGACAAAGCTAAGTGATTACCTTCGCCCCCTATGAACACACATGCATGCACATTTACACACACACAGATTTACTCTGTGTATTTTAAAATATAGCATTCTGATTTCCTTTCTATGTTTGATCACTTTGGTCCTTCTGGCCTATTATGACTTGATATGTTGTTACTAATAAAGGGACTTCTTACACAAAGATATTTTTTTTGAACTATAAATCCAAAATGCATCAGTTGCCAGATTCTTGTATAGGGCTGTCATTTAACATTTTGGAGTTCACAATATGCTAATTGCTTCTCAGATCATACAGAAGTCATCTGTATTCTTTGCATCCTAAGAGTCAATGGTAAGTAGGTTCTGCCTTTGAAAGATAAGGCACAGACACATATTTTATTTCTTTCAGTTACAGGAATAGAGCCCTAAATAGAGCCTCATGAAATAAGATCAACATATGCTTCTTGTAAAAGAAACGATAAGAACAAGTTAAGAGTTCAGGAAACTCTTCACTATTCAGGGGGAATAGACAGAACAGAGAGAGATAAAACGCAAGGAGCAATTCTGAGAGAGAGGACTCTGGTGCTTGTATCATTATGCCATGTTCTGTTCTGCATTGTGCTGAAAATGCTCCTGGATTGGTTTAACCTGATGCCTTAGCTGCATAGCAGTTTTTCTTTCATGAATGATGTGGGAGGGTTTATACACTCTCCTACCAGTCCTGTGGTCAAGGAGAGGTACAGTCCAAACTTTCAAACAATACATCCGTGAATAAAAATCTGTAAATCTATAAGAAGAGTTTCCATGCTGTATTCTTCTCTGATCTGCATTTTGTTAATACTAGAGTTAGATGAGGCAGGTTACATGTACAGTACAATCATAGATTCTTGAATTTTCATTACACCCAACTTCCAAAATGGCTATACAATATATTTTCTTCCCTGTTTTCCCACACATGCTGTTTTCCTCTAAAGAAGCATTTGGGGGCTAATTCCAATTTAGAAAAAATAAGAGAATTTATTAAATATTAAATAAATATTAAAAATGAATATTAAAAATTGAAACAATGAAGTGAGAATGTGACTGCTTCAAGTCTATGAGTGTGTAGTGTTTGAATGGCTCCTGTGCTTAATTTTAAAAAATGACCGTCATTCAGAAAACAATCTTTTTGCTAGACTGCATATGAAGAAAATAAAACTTCCAAATCATACATTTAAAAATTAAATCTCAAGTATTCTTCAATGGCATCTGGTCCCATCACTTCATGGTAAATAGATGGGGAAACTGGAAACAGTGACAGACTTTATTTTATTGGGCTCCAAAATCACTGCAGATGGTGGCTGCAGCCATGAAATTAAAAGATGCTTGCTCCTTGGAAGAAACGTTGTGACCAACCTAGACAGCATATTAAAAAGCAGAGACATTACTTGGCCCACAAAGGTCCATCTAGTCAAAGCTATGGTTTTTCCAGTAGTCATGTATGGATGTGAGAGTTGGATTGTAAAGAAAGCTGAGCATTGAAGAATTGATATGTGTATATATATATAGTTTTTTAACTGATACTTTTGAACTGTGGTGTTGGAGAAGACTCTTGAGAATCCCTTGGACTTCAAGGAGATCCAACCAGTCCATCCTAAAGGAAATCAGTCCTGATATTCATTGGAAGGACTGATGCTGAAGCTGAAACTCCAATACTTTGGCTACCTGATGCAAAAAGCTGACTCATTTGAAAAGAGCCTGATGCTGGGAAAGAGTGAAGGTGGCAGAGGACGAGATGGTTGGATGGCATCACCGACTCAATGCACATGAGTCTGAGTAAGCTCCTGGAGTTGGTGATGAACAGAGAGGTCTGGCGTGCTGTAGTCCCTGGGGTTGCAAAGAGTCGGACACGACTGAGCAACTGAACTGACTGACCGATTCTTCAAGTACCCCAAAAAATACATCCCATGTAAATTGTTAATTGAGAATGACAAGGGTATTTTTCATTTACATTGTTTTCTCTTCCATCAGCAGTTGCTCTTCTGGGTTCATATGAAAGCATTTCTTATCCTTTCTACAGATCCATGTATGCATTTTTTAAAAGAAATCAATAAGATAGAAATATATCTTGAAAGGTCAAATTCTTCCAGTAAGGCAACAATGTCAGGCCAGTTTATAACATTAAACATAAAAATAATGCTTCTTTGAACTTGACAAATATTTTAGGATGGTAAATTCTACATGTGACAGAAAATTACAAAACTCCATGTGCAACTAAGGGACACTAGATTAATGATGTATTTGGTATAGGTTTTTTTTTTTTTTCCCTTGTACATTATTTTCAATTTGTTACAGTTTTTCTTGATGGTGGTGGAAGCTATGATGGCAACAGTCATTTTTATTTGATATGGAGGAAAGAAAGATCACATTTGCATTTTTCCAAGTTGTATGAGAAAACTCAAACTGCCACATTCATTTTCCTGTTTCTTAGAGCACGTAGGACATTCACAAACAAATGATGAACATGACACTGAAAGCTGGTGGATAGGGACCCGTTTCTTTGTAATGGATGGACCTTCACAGAGTCACTGGTTTCAATCATGGTTTGTTAAGGTTATTAGGATTCAAGAGGGCTTTGAAACTGCTGCATCCATTTCTTTATGGACAAACTGTCACAGCCACCAGCCTCAATTGTTATCTGATTTATGAAGAGTAAAATAGTGTTACTCCCTTTTGTCTACATACCTAACATTTTCTAGAGTTATTGCTGCTGCTGCTGCTAAGTCACTTCAGTCGTGTCCGACTCTGTGTGACCCCATAGATGGCAGCCCACCAGGCTCCCCCATCCCTGGGATTCTCCAGGCAAGAATACTGGAGTGGGTTGCCATTTCCTTCTCCAATGCATGAAAGAGAAAAGTGAAAGTGAAGTCGCTCAGTCTCTCTGACTGTTAGCGACCCCATGGACTGCAGCCCACCAGGCTACTCCGTCCATTGGATTTTCCAGGCAAGAGTACTGTGGTGGGGTGCCATTGCCTTCCCCGTCTAGAGTTATTGCACTTGCTTTTATTGAATTTATTTTTATTTCAATTGGAACAAGATGGCCATGTTAATTAATTTTCATAATAATTTTATCATAGCTGCATGGAGGGTGGAAGGCACAATTTTTTACATTATCTATATTTATAAGGTGCAAGAAATAATATTAGGATGTTTACTTCCATAAAATGAGTTTATTCAGACCTATGAAGTTTGTTTTCATTCCTATATCTTCTAATCTATAGTATTTCATCCCCTTCCAGCAAGTGCTCAGGCATACTCAATTCTTTTGGGACCCCATGGACTATAGCCCATCAGGTCCTCTGTCGTTTTCCCAGGTAAGAATACTAGAGGGTGTTGTCATTTCCTCCTCCAGGCGAACTTCCCAACCCAGGGAACGAACCCACGTCTCCTGCATTGGCAGGCAGATTCTGAGCTACCTGGGAAGCCTGTAGTATTTCAGAAATATAAACCTCTATATCTCAAAGGATCAGAATTTAGGGATGTGAGTTAACATTTAAGATTAAAATTTGGATCTACTTTTATTTTTCACACATATCGTGTAAGTTCTTAATTGCAGATTGAGGAAGAAAAGAAATTAGTAATGTGACCATGTCCTCTGAGAAGCAGCTGAAGGAATTTTAATGTATAATACTTCTTTGGTAAGGAGTTCTGTACCAGAATTTTGAGTCTAGGCATTCAGCAATTTAAACTTACTGGAGCACTTCACAAATTGGAATTCCAATTTGAAAGAATGAAGGTCTCCTAAACGTCCAAAGCACTCCAATAATTTTAAATTATTTTCTACTTCATAAGTTCAGAGTCCCTACCTCTTATAAAGAGGCACTCATAATAAAAAGGAAAGTACCACAATAATTTCAAATCACCATGTATGGTGTAGGACAATTTTAAGACTGAAGTACTTACAGGTTTTCCTGTTTCATTTGAAGACTTTCAATTTGAAAGTAAGTCAAGCAGTTTTTACAATGGAACAATGCAAAATACACTCAGTGATTTCAAACTGAAACAAAATCTATGGCAAAAAATAGAGTGCACAAGGTCATGGAAAAATATACACATATCACGTATCCCTTGAAATACAAAGGAAACTTAAACTGCCTTATAAATTAATTGGTATAAAATAGTGGGAATTTGGGAGGGCCACATTCATCTATCAGAAATGTCATGTTTTAAAGTGATAACTCAGAGGCAGCTACTGAATTTTATAATGAAGAATTAGAAGAACAAGATCTATATGCCAAGGTTGAACGTTTGATCCATTGCTGCGCTGGGATCAGCTCCTTCAGGTTCACAAGAATCAACCATGCACGCCTCTTCCTCATTCTGGGCTATTATGTAACATTATGTTGGTAGCTTGAACGAAGTCATGGTAGCAGTATTTATACAATGGAAATTGATGAAGGCTACCAATGAGTTCCTTTTTCTCTGAAGAGTTAGTTGTTGGACATGTATCAACACATCACTGGTGCATTACATCTGATTCATTTCTATGTTAGGCTCTTTCAAGTGACAGGAGCAGGGACCCGCGCAGATTGCCTCAGATAATGGAAAGGATAATGGTGGCTATGAGAAGAACAAGGGGGAAATGACTCTCAGCCAACTGAAGATTCCCAGGCCAACTGGGACAAAGTGACCCAAACAGTGAAGAATCAAGAACATCACACAAAGAAGTGAAAGGCCCATAGCTAGGAATCCAGGGTAGCCTAGGAGCCTCAGCAGGTGCGTCTTAGCTCAGTTTTCCTTGGCTAGACTTCTGTTTCTGTATGCAACTCCATGCTCATCTCCCGTCTATAACTGGTTTCTTCAGATGCTACTTTGCAATTTTTCTCTATGTCATAATTTATGCTTACGCATGGTTTTGAATCGCTCACATCTCTGTTTTACATGTCTCTTCAAGACTCCTCTTATGAGTGTATCCATGTGTGTCTATCTTTTCACTTTATGTCCTTTCTTCCTACCAAACACGATTGTTTCTGTATTTCCATGTCAAAATTACTGAGTTTGGAAATCTGTGAGCCAATTTCTGCCGTGAATATCTTCTTACTGGAATCATGGAATTTTGTAGAATTGAATTGTTTATTGTATATCTTCTCTAGGTATTAATGGAAACACAATGCCCAGTAAGAATACCCTTAAACAAGAGAAATTATCAATATTTTTGAATATGAAAATCTACTTGGCTAAAGAACTATAGTAAAATGTACACGTAAGAAAATAGAGGAGATGCAAAGATAGTGCCCTGGACATTCAAAAGAGGGAAAATATATTTCTGACTACATGAGGGCAGTTTTAAGGGAAATAGTTTAAATGATATTTGCAGATGGATAATTTGGAGTAGGAAATGGCAACCCACTCCAGTATTCTTGCCTGGTAAACCATGGACAGAGAAGCATGGTGGGTTATGGTCTCTGGGGCCACAGTCAGACATGAGGGAGCACACACACAGATGGATAATTATTAATGAAACAATGCTTCAGAAGATGGCATCCTAGGCAGAAGGAGGAATCTGTAAATTTTGGGGGTGAGTGCAATTCTCCATATGTCTGTCACATTTCTCCACACATTGGGAACAAATCACTGATGGCAATTTTTTCTGGAATCTGTTCCAAGATAGAGACAGAATCCCACTTTGGAGCAAGGGGTGGGGATTCCCCCTCTTCAGTGTAAACTACTGAAGCTTCTTAAGCTCGGAGTTGGTGCCTCTCCTGTAACACAACCCATCTTTACTGTCCCACTCTCTGTGTTGACCTATATGAAGTGGGGCTTGAGGACTTAGCCCCCAAAATGCTGACACTCTGCAATTTTTCTGCGCTACATGAAATGGGGCTTGAGGAGTTAGCCCCCAAAATGCTGACACTCCACAATTTTTCTGCACTGAAACGTCAGGTTTCCTTTGTTTCTCTTCCAAAGTCTCATGGAGCCCACTAGCACTTATGAAGCTATAGTAGGCCACCTTACTTGGCTGCAATTGGGAGGGAATCTTGGATTCACTACAGTTCTTGACAGAAGCGTGATGTATAGGCCATGTTCCACGTACAGACCGGAACCTGCCTATGTATGCAGGAGACCTGGAAAAAAACACTGGACAATCCACCAGGAGCCCCTCTGCCTTTGACTGTCAGGATGAGGTGTCTGCATTCTGTCAAGTAGCTGGTGCTGAGCCACTGAGAGTTTTTTGAGAGATAAATGGTTTCAGAGACATATCTGAGAAAGGTCAGTCTGAGACCAGTGTGCATATAGGATTGATTTGAGTGAGACGAGGAAGAATTAGCAAGTAGAGAAAAGAGACAGCTAAAGAATGATGACACCCTTGTCTTTCAGGTCTCTACTGGACCTGTGGCAAGGTAAATAAAGAGGTGGCTTGACTTGAGGCTCAGGGCAGAAGCAGGATTTACAAGAATTCATTCTCTATTGGCCAGACTTAAAAAGGAAGGAAGAACACAGTCAATCCCAGGAGAGGCTTAACAGAGCCGACATGTTTGTAGCAATTCTTCTCTTGCGAATCAAATCTAAGGAAATAATTTTGAAGATAGAGGTTTATACAGAAAGACTGTACCTCAATATTATTTATTACAGTGAAAGATCGAAAATAATTTAAATATTCAAGTTTTAGGAAGTAATAAGAGAATTATTTCATAACCATGCAACTAAAATATTTACTAAAATATTCAAACTAAAATATTTTGTGAAATATATTTCCTTATGAAATATTTTAAAAACATATTTACATGTAAACTGTCTAAATATTAAAAGTATATTTATTTGATAATATATATAAATAAAGGAAAAAATGGTACGATCTTGTATGTGCTGTGTGCTGAGTCGCTCAGTCATGCCTGCCTCTTTGTGATCCAATGGACTGTACCCCGCCAGGCTACTCTGTCCATGGGGATTCTCCAGGCAAGAATACTGGAGTGGGTAGCCTTTCCTTCCTCCAGGGGATCTTCCGAATCCAGGGATTGAACCCAGGTCTCCCGCACTGCAGGTGGATTCTTCGCTGTCTGAGTCATCAGGGAAGCCCATGAATACTGGAGTGGGTAACCAATCCCTTCTCCAGGGATCTTCCTGAGCCAATTAGAGGCGGTTTCTTTACCAGCTGAGCTACCAGGGAAGTCCCTCAATTGTATAAAACTTCAAAAATTTCTGAGGGATGTCAATGTATGCCGAAACCAATACAGTACTGTAAAGTAAAATAAAGTAAAATAAACTAATAATAAAAATTAAAAAAAAAAAACAACTTCTGAGGGAATTTAGCCTCTAGATAATGAAATTAAGAGTATTTTCAACTCTACACATCTTTACATCTTAGATATTTTTATAATGTATTTTCAATACCTTTATAAGCTTAAAAAGTTATTTAAACCAAAAACTGAGTTTATGAATTCAACCTGTGTGACTGTCAAAATGTAGTCTTATCTGTTGCTGCTGCTGCTAAGTCACTTCAGTTGTGTCCGACTCTGTGCGACCCCATAGACAGCAGCCTGTCAGGCTCCCCCATCCCTGGGATTGTCCAGGCAAGAACTCTGGAGTGGGTTGCCATTTCCTTCTCCAATGCATGAAAGTGAAAAGTGAAACTGAAGTTGCTCAGTCATGTTCAGCTCTCAGTGACCCCATGGACTGCAGCCCACCAGGCTCCTCCGTCCATGGGATTTTCCAGGCAAGAGTACTGGAGTGGGGTGCCATTGCCTTCTCCAGTCTTATCTGTTAAAGAGGTATATTATAAAGGAATAAAATATCAATAAACCTAAATGAACCATTTCATTTAAAATAATGAGAGTTTTACATATTATTTATTTTAGAGTAAATGACAAAAAATCCTTTTCTTCAGTTGTCTGGATTCTGGAGCCTACCAGCTAAAGTATTTTCTGTGAGAAGGGGTTAGATAAAACATGGAAGTGAACAAATGTCCCTTCTCCCATGTCCACCCCCAGTTCAGTCACTTCAGTCACTCAGTTGTGTCTGACTCTTTGCAACCCCATGAACCACAGCACACCAGGCCTCCCTGTCCATCATCAACTCCTGGAGTCCACCTATACTCATGTCCACTGGGTCGATGATGCCATCCAACCATCTCATCCTCTTGTCCCCTTATCCTCCTGCCTTCAATCTTTCCCAGCATCAGGGTTTTTCCCAATCAGTCAGCTCTTCACATCAGGTGGCCAAAGTACTGGAGCTTCAGCTTCAGCATCAGTCCTTCCAATGAACACCCAGGACTGATCTCCTTTAGGATGGACTGGCTGGATGTCTTTGCAGTCCAAGGGACTCTCAAGAGTCTTCTCTAACACCACAGTCCACCCGCATTTTCTGCTTGAACCTCTCTTCTCCTAGTGGCCACAAAACCCTCAGGGGTACTCCCAGCATCATTTCATTTGCCCCCCATCCTGAGGCTTTCTCCTAGCAGTGCAGATTCACATACTGTTCCACTTCATGACCTTATTTTTAATCTACTTCCAATTATATTTTCAGTATTTCTGCTGCTTCTTCCAGGTCCTATTCTCTGTTAGGTAAAGACAATGAATAGTAATAACTTAGAAAAAAAAGAATCAATCCTATAAGATTAATGAACTATTGGAATATCTCTTCCATTTACCCAATACTTTCATTGTCTGGAAATGTATGTGTCCATAAACTTATGGTTACCAAAGGGATGGGTGGATAAATTAGAGTTTGGGATTGGCACAGGCACACTACTATATAGACAAACTGTGCTGTGCTTTGCTTGTCAGTCAGTCGTGTGCAAATCTTTGTGACCCCATGGACTGTAGCCCACCAGGCTCCTCTGTCCATGGGGATTCTCCAGGCAAGAACACTGGAGTGGGTTGCCATGCCCTCCTCCAGGGGATCTTCCCAACCCAGGGGTCGAACCCAGGTCTCCCGCACTGCAGGTGGATTCTTTACATCTAAGCCACCAGAGAAAACCAAGAATACTGGAGTGGGTAGCCTATCCCTTCTCCAGGGGATCTTCCACACATGGGAATCAAACCAGGGTCTCCTGCATTGCAGGCAAGCTCTTCAGCAGCTGAACTACCAGGGAAGCCCATATAGACAAAAAAACTATATATAAAATGATAACCTACAAGGACCTACTGTATAGCACAGGGAACTGTACCTGCAGTAACCTGTAGTTTATAAGGGAACTACAATATCTTGAATTCAATATCTTGTAATAACCTATAAGGGAAAAAATCTGAAAAGAATAGATATATATGTATAATTG
The DNA here is from genome assembly GCA_006410675.1 of Oreotragus oreotragus. NCBI lineage: Eukaryota > Metazoa > Chordata > Mammalia > Artiodactyla > Bovidae > Oreotragus > Oreotragus oreotragus. The sequence continues at coordinate 334,022 of SJYX01019022.1, read as the reverse complement.
GATCACTTTTCTTTTTATCTGAAACTAACACAATATTGTAAATCAGCTATATTTCAATTAAAAACAGTGTGGAGATTCCTTAAGAAATTGCAAATAGAACTACCTTATGACCCAGCAATCCCACTGCTGGGCATACACACCGAGGAAACCAGAATAGAAAGAGACACATGTACCCCAATGTTCATCGCAGCACTGTTTATAATAGCCAGGACATGGAAACAACCTAGATGTCCATCAGCAGATGAATGGATAAGAAAGCTGTGGTACATATACACAATGGAGTATTACTCAGCCATTAAGAAGAATACATTTGAATCAGTTCTAATAAGATG
>SJYX01019022.1:293520-331561 GCA_006410675.1 Oreotragus oreotragus | reverse complement strand
ATTATACAGAGTGAAGTAAGCCAGAAAGAAAAACACCAATACAGTATACTAACACATATATATGGAATTTAGAAAGATGGTAATGAGGACCCTGTATGCAAGACAGCAAAAGAGACACAGATGTGCATAGCGGACTTTTGGACTCTGAGGGAGAGGGAGAGGGAGATGGAGAGGGTGGGATGATTTGGGAGAATAGCATTGAAATATGTATACTATCATGTAAGTAACGAATCGCCAGTCTATGTTCGATGCAGGATGCAGGATGCTTGGGGCTGGTGTATGGGGATGATCTGGAGGGATGATGTGGGGTGGGAGGTGGTGGTGGGGGGTTCATGTGTGAGAGTTCATGTACTCCCATGATGGATTCATGTCAATGTATGCCAAAACCAATAGAGTAGTGTAAAGTAAAATCAAGTATAAAAAAAAAAAAAAAAGTAAATAGGGTTTTCCTTGGTAACCCAATGGCTAAGACTCTATACTCCCAAATCAGAGGGCCCAGGTCCAGTCCTCGGTCAGGGAACTAGATCCCACACACAGCCCCTGTGAGTTCACATGCCACAGCTGAAGATCCCTGTGCCGTAACTAAGATCAAAGATCCCATGCGCCTCAGTTAAGACCTGGCATGGCCAAATAGATAAATAAACACTAAAAAAATTAAATAAGACTCAAAAAAAGAAGATACATGTGTCCATCTTCATCTCTGCCGCTTCTATCTTAGTCCAAGATGTAGCTGTTCTTCACTTTTTCCTACACATAGTTTTCTTACTCCTGTCTTATCCACTAAGTGACCCATTGAAGTATAAATTATAAGTAAATAGAAAGTTAATTTAAAAACTAGATCACTTATTCTCCTGTTTATAAGATTACTTAGTGGCTTCCCGGTTTCCTTAGGGAAGAATCTGAATAGCTTTCCTGACCTGGAGGGCTAGATTTGCTCCATGCATTCCAGGCACACTCTTACGCTGTTTTCTCTCTCCTGTGGTGGGCTCCCCATCACCATGCAAACCACTGCTCCCCATGGAGACCTCCCTAACCATACTGAGCAGCCTTTCTCTGCTGTTAAGACTCTCTTCAGCTTGTTCACTTATTATCTTTCTTTCCCCCAAAGTGGATCAAGTTTGTGTGGGCCACTGCTGCCCGCCAGAGGAAGGGCATGGCTAAACACAGGTGGAGCTGTTCTATAATGGAAAAGACTCAAAATGTCAGTGGTTAAAGGAAAATAGACGTGTATCCCCTCTCCTGTAAAAGGAATGTGGTTAAAAGTGATATGGAGGCTTAGGTGGTTAAGAGTGATATGGAGGTCCCATGATCTCATCAGGAGCCCAAGCTCCATGCTTTCTGCTCTGCTATCCTCAGCACACAGCCTCCAACCTCAAGGGCACGTCACAGTCCAGAAGGCGGCTATAACTCAAGCTATGAAGTGCAAAACCTCCAAGAAGTCACAGGGGATGTTCTTGCAGCTCACTGGCCAAACTGAGTCACATGGTCACATCTCTCTTCAAAGACGACCCAGAAATGTAGTGTTAATTTTGTGTGGCCATGTGCCAGAATCAAACATCAACTTGTCTTTGTAACCTTGCCAAAAGCCCCCTGATCATCACTAACAACCTTCCTGAGTCCCAATTAAGATGTCCACTCCAGTAAATACCCTGTAGTGTCCCAACCTGTCACTTAACACCAAATTCCAGCAGGAATTTTCTTTGTCTTGACACTATAAAAATTGTCTGTTAACCCATGAAAATGGTCAGCTTCCCCCAGTCTGTCAGGAGGTTTGCCCACTGTATTTGCAAGGCCCACTTTATCTCTGCTCTTTGCTCTTAATAAACTCACTCCCTTCTGGGAAAACAAAAAACAAAAAACAAAAACTTGTCCATAACTAACGAAAAAGAAGAAAATGGATCCAGGGTTGCAATCTCTCGCATGGGATACAGAGTTAGACCAGGCTTATTGATGCAAGCAAGGCTTCTCTCTATGTTTTATCCAGGCTCGCTCCCTGAGTTGTTATAAGACAGCTGCTTAAAATCCCTTTGTTCACATTGAGAGAGAAACAGAGCTGGGGGAGAGAGTGAGGCATGCACCTTGGGCTGCTTTCTCAATAGACACAGGAAGCACCTTTCTTCTCTAGCCCAGGAAATATCTCTTCCAACCTCAGCAGTCACAAACAACAACTATATCCAGGGGAAGTGACTGAACACATTAGCATGGGACTAAGTCTTCTGCACCTTTCTACAGAACCAGATGTTGAATTACCAAAGATCTAAGCAAATGGACTATGACTGGCAGCTGAACAATGAGAACAGTTACCTAGAGCAGGAGAAGACAGTAAGCAGGCCATTTTGGGAGCTGCATGTATTTTTCAACATATCACACAATATATAAATGATGAGCAAAAATGTGTATTATCTCTTATTTTTATTCAATTTATTTCTTTATTTCTTGTCCTCATTAATTAAAATCCTCTCAAGAATTACATTGTTTAATATGAGAGCCACCAGCCACATGTGATTGCAGGAATTGATATGTGTTCTGAGTGTAAGCTGCATACTGGCTTTCAAAGACTTAGGGTAAAAAAACAATGTAACTAAATATCTCCTCAATAAATTTTACATTGAGTGTGTGTTAACTGTTATAATTTTAGATCTATTGGGTTAAATAAAAGTTATAATTAAAATTCATTTTACTTTTGAATGTAGTTACTAGAAAATGGCAAGTTATATAGGGGGTTCATGTTGTTCAGTTGCTCAGTCACGCCAACTCTTTGCAACCCCATGAGCTGCAGGGCACCAGGCTTCCCTGTCCTTTACTATCTCCCAGAGTTTGCTCAGATTCCGGTCCACTGAGCAGGTGATGGTGGCTCATATTATATTTCAATTCAGTTCAGTTCAGTTCAGTCGCTCAGTCATGTCCGACTCTGCGACCCCATGAATCGCAGCACGCCAGGCCTCCCTGTCCATCACCAACTCCCAGAGTTCACTCAGACTCATGTCCATCGAGTCAGTGATGCCATCCAGCCATCTCATTCTCTGTCGTCCCCTTCTCCTCCTGTCCCCCATCCCTCCCAGCATCAGAGTCTTTTCCAATGAGTCAACTCTTCGCATGAGGTGGCCAAAGTTCAATTAGCATTCATCAAAAAGGTTTTCAATTGTATTCTAAGACCCTGTTTTATTTGAGCTTTCCACCTGGACTTCCTCTCCCTTCAAGCAAACCTGAGTTACCTGCAGCTGACAGGCTCTAATTCCGTACCTAAAACCCACTCCCTACTCACTTTTCAAGCTCTTTGCGCCAAGGCTATGTCTTCCAGAAAGTGGTACCATGATACCTTTCCAACTTTCTTCCCTTTCTCTGACTACCATCCAATTTACCTGTGCAGGTTTATGCCAGGGAACACCACTTACTATCTATTACAGTGGATGGTTTACATGGTTCAGCACCTATATAGACATCATGCTTTCTTTTCTGGGCAAAAGTCTGGCTTCTAAACCTTTGTATCGCCCCTTTAATCCCTTCCTTAGGCACACGGGCTTCAGCAGTTGCGCTCGGGAACTCCAGAGGTTGGGCTCAGCAGTTGTGGCGCACGTGCTCAGCTGCCCCGTGGCATGTGGAGTCTTCCTGGAGCAGGGATCGAATCTATGTACCCTGCACTGGCAAGTGGATTCTTAGCCACTGAATCACCAGGGAAGGTACTGTGAGTCCTACTCTTGAAGAAAAGCAGTGAAAGTGTTAGTTGTTCAGTCATGGCTGACTTTTGGTGATCCCGTGGACTGTAGCCCGCCAGGCTCCTCTGTCCGTGGGATTCTCCAGGTAAGAATACTGGAGTGGGTAGCCATTCCCTTCTCCAGGGGATCTCCCTGATCCAGGGATCAAAGCCGGGTCTCCTGCATTACAGGAAGATTCTTTACTGTCTGAGCCAGGAGGGAAGTCCACACTTGAAGAAATGCTGAGAAATTCAAGAGTGATGCTAACAAAAAGCAAGGGCCTCGAGGGATTTTGAAAGTGATAAAGTACTAGTTATGTGGCTTAAAGGAAAAGCACTTCTTATGAAAACTAAAAGTATGCAGTTAAGAATCCACATTATATGGAGCATACAGATCCAGATTTTCAGCCAAATGCCCTATTTTTCACATACACTTAGACTGAAAATGGTTCAAGGGAAAGAAATCATATACTTGGCCTTGTTATAAAAATTTGGAAAATTACTTTTGAGTGTCTCAAAGCAATTCAGTCTAAAATACTAGTAAAAACGTTCTGGGCCCCTTAAGAGCAAGGTAAAGAAAATCCATCCAAAGCTTCTCCTTTGGGTCAACTTTTGCTCATCAGTGGTACTTAGAAACTGCTGTGTTCCCTGAAGTCTGAATGGTTTTCTTGAGCTGACTTTCTCGTAGAACTATCAGGTTTCAGAAGTGCACCAGAAAGCCTTCTAACCAATTCTAAATTTTTCTGCACTTAGTCAGTCAGGGACCCCAAGGCTGCTAAGACAGAACAGAAGCCATGAGAAGGATGCAGCCCAAGGTCAGGCTGTAAACTATCATCTAACTAGGCCATAGCTGCCAGGAAAAAGTTCATGAGCCACACTGCATTAGACAAGGTTGAACCTCCCAGAGCTTTAAATTGGAAACCAAGAGTTCTAAAATATTATCCTTCATTGTATTTTCCCCAAATCTAAAGTTCAAAACTATCATTTGTAGCAGATACAACTGGTAAGGTCCTTAGTTGCTAAATGTGGGTGACATCTCAAAAGAATCTGCATTTCTAGTAGTCAGCTGTAAAATTGTATAATGAGGGTTTACGGTAAGTGAACAATTTTTACAAGTTCATCCATCTGATCTTGTTTTCCCACAATAGTATTTCCTTCCTTTTAGGGTATAATTGTACCCTGGATAGAATGTCTACAAAATAATTGTCTTTTTTCCTGCATAAACTAGATGGAAGTTTATTCACTACAGCAAGTGTACGTTACAATATTAGAAAAAGCCAGTGAAACTGAATTCCTTTGAAACATATCAAATTTCCATACTAAATATCACAAAACAAAAACATCAAGTTGAGATGTTATCTTACAGTAAACTAATTAATGATATGCTTTTTAAATACATTTAATTTATAATTCAACTATATATCACTTCTTATAACCACTGTAGACTGAATTAGATACTCATTTTTCAAACAGAAAATTAAGATAGAGCAAAAGACATTTTGTCAATAATTCTGGTATGATATAAGCAATTCTGCAACTTTGCTCACAAAAACTTCATGAAATCAGATATTGCAAAATTTGAAATTTCAGTTTGCAATTGATTTGCATCAAAATTAAATTTTAAGTTAAATATTTAATATGTAATAACCAACGAGAGACTGACTTATTAAAAGGATCTGACTGTCCTGGTGCAGACAGATGCTATTGTGAAGTGGGCAGGTTGTTTCAATGGGGACCAGTTTCACAGAACATGACTTTATTGAGGAACATTTTCCTTTAAGCAACCCATGGTTCTCTATCATCATCACCATAACTTGGGTACTCAGATCGTGAAAATTTGGGTAATTAGTATGCCCCAACATTAAATAGTCATTTAACTTCATTTGTTGCATCTCCATAGATTTTGCTCATCCATCCTAGAATTCTGCTTTTACTTCCATATTTAATTATTCTGATAACTATAGTCATCTTAGTCTGACGCTGCATTTTAACTGGTGAAATCAAACTTGGCTTTTGCCCTGTTCTCTCCTAGTTGGTGCCATGCTAAAACATTCCATTGATTAAACACCTTTCCTTGACGGTCACTTGGTTGTAGTTTACTGGATTCTTAAGTGTGCATCAGGTCAGAGTTTCAGGCCACATAGTGAGGTACAGACAGTGTCAAACTTCCTGAATTTTCTAAGAATTGACTTGTAATATGTGTCTTGATTCTGTATCCCTGCTCCAGGGATGAAAGTAATCTTTAATGCGAGCAGATCATTCATTGTCTCGCACTCTGAACTGCAAGGTGATTCCAGTCCAACTCCCTACCAGTTATTTCTCTGACCCTTCTTGGGCACACAGCAAAAACTCTGCTGCTGTGAGGACCTCTTCGAATTTGAACCCTGTCAGCACTAGGCATCCTGACCCCTTGCACTGGCAACTAAGAGCTCTGGAGACTGCCTTAGACCCTCTGCCCAGCTCCTGTCCAGGCTGCCCAGCATTTCCATGGCGCAGGCTTTGGACCTGCTGGGGGACCAGCCCAGAAGAATCCTGGGCTCTGGTTACTGCATTGGACTTTCTTTAGGAATATGGCCCATGTCTCTTCTGTTCACAAACAAATCTGAGGAGATGTATTCTCCTAGCCTGGAAGAGCTTATTTAAAATCAGAAGAAACCAGGAAAGTCCAAATTACTAAATCTAGATGGTTTGGTAAAGAAATCCAGGAAAAAAAAAAAAACAAAAAAACAACCAGCCAACAATCCTAAACAAACTGGGATTGAGTTTTACACACTGGAAGGATGGAGGCATGAAACAGAGAGGACAATTAGCTTTAGAAAAAGAAAATGTATGTCTTGTATATCTCAGTTTTTGTCCTGAAATCTGTACCTTCTAAAAATTCATATCGCGTTGTGTCATTTGTTTTCTATAACCAGCAATGACTTTCAACCAAATACAGACTGAAGTTCCTACTCATACAGGTCCTCAGAATCCTCCTGACTTGGCCCAAAGCTACATTTTCAATCAATTCTGATTATAAGCTAGAAACACAATTATCTATTTGCCAATTTGCAAACATGTACAGAGCACAGTTTTCCTCGAGCTTGTAATGCGTAGCCCTAGCAACAAAGTATGAAAAACCTGGAAAGAATGAAGTAAGGTTTCTGCCTCTCTGAGAGTTAAACTCTAAATAAATATGCAACAGAACAGAGAAGGTATGCCAAAAAAAAAAAAAAAAGAAAGAAAGAAAATAGAATGTCATCAGATCAAGACTTGCGTATACACTAATTGTTAAAATAAGCATCCTTCAAGACAGAATTTCTCTTTTTAGTATATATATTTTATTGACTTCCAGCTATACAATATGTACAAGATGTATAATACTATACAACTTACAGGTATTCAGTTCGGTTCAGTCACTCAGTCGTGTCTGACTCTTTGTGACCCCATGGACTGCAGCACACCAGGCCTCCCTGTCCATCACCAACTCCCAGAGTTTACTCAAACTCATGTCCATCGAGTTGGTGATGCCATCCAACCATCTCATCCTCTGTTCTCACTGTCTCCTCCTGCCTTCAACCTTTCCTAGCATCAGGGTCTTTTCCAATGAGTCAGTTCTTCACATCAGGTGGCCAAAGTACTGGAATTTCAACTTTAGCATCAGTCCTTCCAGTGAATATTCAGGACTGATCTCCTTCAGAATGGACTGGTTGGATCTCCTTGCAGTCCAAGGGACTCTCAAGAGTCTTCTCCAACACCACAGTTCAAAAGCATCAATTTGTCAGCGCTCTGACAAGTATGCAACGGAGTTATTCACAATTTTTAAAGGTTTTACTCATTTGTAGTTATTATAAAATATTAGTGTATTCTCCATGCTGTGCTCTATAATATCCTTATAGCTTATTAAATACATAATACTTTATATCTCTTAATTCCCTTCTCCTCTCCCGCTCTCCCCACTTCCTTTTCCCCACTGATAACTATTAGCTTGTTTTCTGTATTTGTAAGTTTGCTACTTTTTCGTATTTTAATCACTAGTTTGTTGTTTTTTTTAGATTCCACATGTAAGAGATAGCATGCATTATTTGTCTTTCTCTAACTTATTTCACTTAGCAAAATAGCCTCCAAGTCTATCCACTTTGTTGCAAATGGCAAAATTTTATTTTTGTGTGTGTGGCTGGGTAATATTATATTGTGTGTGTGTGTATATATATACACCACTTCTGTATCCATTCATCTGTTGATGGACACCTAGTTTGCTTCCATATCTTGGCTATAATAAAAATGCTATATTCAGTTCAGTTCAGTCACTCAATCATGTCCGACTCTTTGCAACCCCATGAATCGCAGCACGCCAGGCCTCCCTGTTCATTACCATCTCTCGGAGTTCACTCAGACTCACGTCCATCGAGTCTGTGATGACATCCAGCCATCTCATCCTCGGTCATGCCCTTCTTCTCCTGCCCCCAATCCCTCCCAGCATCAAAGTCTTTTCCAATGAGTCAACTCTTCGCATGAGGTGGCCAAAGTACTGGAGTTTCAGCTTTAGCATCAGTCCTTCCAAAGAAATCCCAGGGCTGATCTCCTTCAGAATGGACTGGTTGGATCTCCTTGCAGTCCAAGGGACTCTCAAGAGTCTTCTCCAACACCAAGTTCAAAAGCATCAATTCTTCGGCGCTCAGCCTTCTTCACAGTCCAACTCTCACATCCATACATGACCACAGGAAAAACCATAGCTTTGATTAGATGGACCTTAGTCAGCAAAGTAATGTCTCTGCTTTTGAATGTACTATCTAGGTTGGTCATAACTTTTCTTCCAAGGAGTAAGCATCTTCTAATTGGGGGTACACAAATCTTTCTGAATTAATGTGTTTGTTTTTAGTTTAGTTTTTTTTTGGATATATTCCCTAGAGTAGAATTACTGGGTTGTGTGGCAGTTCTAATTTTAGTTTTTTGAGAAATCTCCATAGTGTTTTCCACAGCGGCTGCATCAATTTACATTCCCACCAATAGTGTACTAGGATTCCCCTTTGTCCACATATGTGCCAACATTTGTTATTTCTGTTCTTTTTAAAATTTATTTTTAATTGAAGGATAATTGGTTTACGATGTTGTGTTGGTTTCTGCCATGCTGCTGCTGCTGAGTCACTTCAGTCGTGTCCAACTCTGTGCGACCCCATAGACAGCAGCCCACCAGGCTCCCCCGTCCCTGGGACTCTCCAGGCAAGAACACTGGAGTGGGGTGCCATTTCCTTCTCCAGTGCATGAAAGTGAAAAGTGAAAGTGAAGTCGCTCAGTTGTGTCCGACTCTTAGCGACCCCATGGACTGCAGCCTACCAGGCTCCTCTGTCCATGGGATTTTCCAGGCAAGAGTACTGGAGTGGAATGCCATTGCCTTCTCCGGTTTCTGCCATACAACACCATGAATCAGCCCTAAGTATGCACACATCTCCTCCCTCTTGAATCTCTCTCCCGCCTCCTAACACCCCACCTTTAGAGGTCACAGAGCATCAGGTTGAGCTTACTTTATTTTACAGCAACTTGTAATGTCTCACTGTGGTTTTGATCTGCATTTCCCTGATGGTTAGCAACGTTGAGCATCCTTTCATATGCTTACTGGCTGTCTGCATTTCCTCTTTGGATAAATGTCTATTCAGCTCTTCTGCCATTTTCTAATTAGGTTGTTTTTTGATATTGAGATGTATGAAGGTGAAGTGAAAGTTAGTCGCTCAGTCATGTCTGCCTCTTTGCGACCCCATGGCCTATAGCCCACCAGGCTCCTCTGTCTATGGAATCCTCCAGGAAAGAATACTGGAGTGGGTTGCCATTCCCTTTTTCCAGGGGATCTTCGCGATCTAGGGATCAAATCTGGGTATACGGCATTACAGGCAGATTCTTTAACATCTGAGCCACTTTAGATATTAATCCTTTATTGGTCAAATTGTTTGAAAATATTTTCTTCCTGAGTGTGGATTATCTTTTCATTTTGTAGATTGTTTCCTTTGCTGTGCAAAAGCTTTTGAGTTTAATTAGGTCCCACTTGTTTATTCTTGCTTTTATCTTTACTTTAGGAGGCTGATAAAAAAATAAATACTGCTTTGATTGACATCAAAGAGTGTATTGCCTATGTTTTCCTCTAGGAGTTTTATGATTTCCAGTCTTACATTTAGGTCTTTAATCCATTTTGAGTTTATTTTTTTGTGTATGGTGTTAGAGAATGCTATAATCACATTCTTTTACACACAGCTGTCCAGTTTTCCCAGCACCACTTATTGAAAATCTCCTTTCCATTGTATATTCTTGCCTCCTTTGTCATAGGTAAACTGACAAGAAAGAATTTCTTAAATCTCACGTGAATCTGTGATTAGTGATAGAGCCTTGATCGAGCAGGCAGTCAGGAGCAAATGCTGACTGAGAGCTGACTGTACTGCTCACAGGACGGTTCCCTGTCATCACTACCAGCACGAGATGGGGCTGTTCTATAATGCAGATGGAAGAACAGGTATACAGGATATAATGATGCAACCCCAGGATTTAGTATATGTGAGTATAGATCTTTGCCTCTTTTGATCACTGTAGTCCTCAGTGCAGTGAGTGGCACACAGAGGGACTCAACATTTGTCGGGAAATTATGTGCTCCTGGTAATCTTTCAGTTATGATGTAACTCCTCGTGAATGTATACATCAAGGAATGGATGATGAATTAATAAATATCATTTTAATTTATGTATTAATATATTGGTTTGTGATGAATTTTAAGTTGAACAAATCTTCTAAAAACTGATGACCTCTAGAAGTATTAATATTCAAGTTTGTGAACCTATAAAGCTCAGAGCAAGACCATGTGCCCACACCGAGGCCCTCCTTACTGTGGGAATCTGAGAGGTCAATTGATCCTCCCTATTCAACATCCCTTCTCCAAGCTACCAGGTGGCAAGAGTGCTAAAGAATCCCCTTGCCTATGCAGGAAACCTAAGAGGTGCGGGTTCTATCCCTGGGTCAGGAAGATCCCCTGGACAGGGCATGGCAACCCACTCCAGTCTTCTAGCTTGGAGAATCCCATAGAGAGAGGAACCTGGAAGGCTAGAGTACATAGGGTCTCGTAAAGTCCAATATGACTGAAGCTACCTAGCAGAGCACATAAAAAAGGAAGTGGATGAATAATTCCATTACATATTTAATAACAAGTGTACACACACACAGGGGCTTTCCAGGTAACTCAGTGGTAAAGCATCTGCCTGTTAATGCAGCAGACATGGGTTGGATCCCTGGTCTGGGAAGACCCCTGGAGGAGGGCATGCCAACCCACTCCAGTATTCTTGCCTGGAGAATCCCATGGACAGAGGAGCCTGGAGGGTTACAGTCCATAGGGTTGCAAAGAGTCAGACACAACTGAAGCTCCAAGCTACAGAACCTTCCATTTTCATCATTTTTCATCCACAGACCAGGCTCTCCTAGTCTTCCCAAGGTTCACTTCTTCCATATTCAGATCACATAGGAAAAACTCTGTCAAAGAGTTAACAGAAGGTGTTCTCCCCACACTGTTATAGGTGGAAACTAAAATGTGCCTTGCTGAAAGATGATTAATATTACTGATGACCAAAGGTAAACTTCCAAGTGCAATGAAAGTATTTGGTACTCAGCTGCTGCTGCTAAGTCACTTCAGTCGTGTCCGACTCTGTGTGACCCCATAGACGGCAGCCCACCAGGCTCCCCCATCCCTCAGCAAATGGCAGCTATTATAAGTATTATTTCAGCAATTTGCTGGTATCACTAATACTGCCTTTTAATTCAGTTCATTCTAATAAGCTTTTTAGATAAACTTCTTGACTCAAGGAATTAAAATTTAACTTCTTTGTGCCTGTTTTTTTCCCAACTACAAAATATACATACAAATAATACCTACCTCATATATTTTTGTGAGGTTTAAATTGTTACATGTATGTATGCATCTATATATTTATATACAGGGCTTCCTTGTGGCTCAAAGAGTAAAGAATCTGGCCTTATGCAATTACAAGCCTGGAATAAATATTAGCCATTATTATGAGTCCTATTAGCAATACTTCTAAAGTTTAAAGAAGTGGTATGTGAGTAAAGATAATTATGAATAAGACAATTATAATAGTAAGACAGGGAACTGCAGAGCTATGTGAAAGGACCAGAGGTAACTCAAAGAAATAAGGGATGACTTTTATTAGGGCCCATTGAAGGAGACTTCCTGGAAGAGGTGAAATGCGAGCTTGTTTGTGAAGGCTGATTAAGGTTCACCTAGCAGATAAGTGAAGGCGTTACAAGATGACAACACCAATCCAAGGAAGACACGTGGAGTCTAAGAGACCATGGTAAGGCTGTGTGCGAGGTGAGCTTGGAAGTATGACTGCTGGGGCAGAGGGTCCTGCCTGATGGCACCGAAGTGAATCTAAACAGCCTGTGTCCTACTAAACAGTCTGCATTTTATCTTGGAATTCTTAAGATAAAGTTCCTAGATGTCTATCAGGCATAGGAAATGGGTTTCAGGAAGATCACAGCCACCTAGAAATTAGGTACGAAGTCTTGTGTTGCATTTAAGTAGGAAAATGATACTTGTCTTTCATTAGCATTCAAAAGGGTTTTCATGACCAAAGTGAAGGACCACTGTTATCTGCTGAAGATAAAATTAAGGATTTGAAGCAGGATCACACATGGTTTTAGAAAGGTCCCTCTACTGGCAGCGAGAAAGAAGGCTGGTTAGAGGCTTGAGGGATGAATGAGAACTTCTGAAGGGTCCAGGCAGTGATGAGGGCCTGCTGCGGGAGGAGACAGTGGGCATGCACCATAGAAGATGGCCACGTTCACTTGGTTTTAGAAGGACTCATCCATTCTGCAAAACCTGTGGATGCCTTAGATAGTCCAGTCACTGTGCTAGCTGCCACAATAGAAGATCCTAGCCCTCACAGAGTTTTGAAACTGAAAGAAGAAACAGATAATGGAAAGTCACCTAATTATTACTGTGATAGGTGCTATGCCTAACCCTTAGATAGACATTTCCAGAGTTCAGGGACTATGTCTTAATACTCTGTTTTCTAACAATGACTTCCCACAGGAAATGCTTGATTAATGCCTGTTTCATGGGATAAATATCTCAATTTATCCCTGTGTGGTGACCTGTTCTGAGGGTCATCTTTCCCAACAATAAACACATCCCCCCTTCATGGATTGTAGCCTTATCGTGATGATGGGGTTTGAATCTCAATGAAGCTATGGCCCATAGAAGGGAGAAAAGTGGAAACAGTCACAGATTTTCTTTTCTTGGGCTCCAAAGTCACTGCAAACTGAAGCTTCAGCCATGAAATAAAAAGACACTTATTTCTTGGAAGGAAAGCTACGGCAAATCTAGAAAGCATATTAAAAAGTAGAGACATTACTTTGCTGACAAAGATTTGTAGAGTCAAAACTACAGTTTTTCCAGTAATCATGTACAGATGTGAAAGTTGGACCATAAAGAAGACAGACCTGAAGAATTGATGCTTTTGAATTGTGGTGCTGGAGAAGACTCTTGAGAGTCCCTTGGACAGCATGGAGACCTAACCAATCAGTCCTAAAGGAGATCAACACTGAATATTCATTGGAAGGCCTGATGCTGAATCAGAAGCTCCAGTACTTTAGCTACCTGATGCAAAGAGCCGACTTATTGGAAAAGACCTTGATGCTGAGAAAGATTGAAGGCAAGAGAAGAAGGGGACAACAGAGGATGAGATGGTTAAATAGCATCACTGACTCAATGGACATGATTCTGAGCCAACTCCAGGAGTTGGGGAGAGGGGAGACTGGTGTGCTGAAATCCAGGAGGTCACAAAGAGTCAGACACTTAGTTACTGAACAACAACCAACAACACAAGCTTCCTAGCTGGTGCCCATACTTGCCTTCCTATCCTTTTGGGGCAGTGTTTTGCTTTGAGAAAAATATCTTTCCCTAACCTAATATGTGCAAGTTATAAAGTAATGAGTTCATTTCTTCAGGTACATCATGAAATCATTTCAATGGCTGGATATGTGATTACATCTACTTGCCTCCTTTCTACTTTGGGGAAAAAATATATAAGAGATATAGAACTGAATTAGACATAACTTCTACCTTCAAAGATCTCACAACCACATGTGGATGATTGTGCCTTTAAGTGAGACAGGTAATACTGAAGAAGGAACATGCTCATACCTGTCCGTTGTCTCATTAGGCACTTAGAAATACTGGTCTAGACTTTAGGAAACATTAGAAGAAGTCAGGAGTGAAACTAGAAATCGCTCAAATAATGCAATATTTGCTCTTAAGCTTACTTACTTACTCAAATAATGGAATACTCTCTCACTTATATTGAAAGGGTTATGCAATATTTACAATTCAACCAGCCCCTTAATCTACCCTCAGGTGATGGGAATCTATCTTACCTGGGCTTAGGGTTGCTTTAAAGCAGTGGTTCTACTATTTCCTAAGTGAGTTGATTAGCATCTATAAGGCCAAACTAAAATGCATCTTGTCTCTGCCTCTTTTAATTTTTTTCATACGGTTTGCATGGTTTCACTTGGTGATTTTCTGAATAATACTTGACCTTTTCAAACTTATGTCCATTTGCACTTTACTGAGCATTAATTATCCATCTCATGGCAACATGGGGAGTACCTGGTTTCAGGGGAGGTAGGAAACATTGCTTGGTTAGAAAAAAGAATCGGGTCTTTGAAACACTTTCTGACAAGAGCTAACTCTTCTATTATTTTTGCTAGGTCTGAAGTAATGCTAAAGAAAACGCTCCCTTACACTCGGGCTGCTGTCTGCAGAACAGATTACCTGAACCTGTCTTGTAAGCTGACATGATGGGTAATAGTTAGGGCGTCTCTGCTCCTGTCTCTCTTTTGGAGATGGTTTTAAAAAAAAATTGATAACACGGTGAACTAAATGTCAGCCAAAATCAATGACTAGGAGGTGAGAACAGACTGAAGCAAATAAGCAAGCGAGGGGCTAACCTGCCCCCTGCTGCTGCGAAACTACTGTTGAGACTGACGTCTCAACAGTGGACATTACTGATGGGGTGAGGCAGGCTGCCCACCTCAGCTTACAGGATAGTTTCTTGGTGCAGAGTCTCATCAAACTGCTGAGCTTTCAAAAAAAAATTAGAACATCATGTATTCCCATGCAAAAATAATGTTGTTAAAATAACATTCAAGTCTACTTATGAATTTCCCACACTTTGAAAGCCACTTATTTCTACTTGTAAATTAAAATCGCTTTCCCTTTATTTTATGAAATGTTGCTCCATTGTTTTATGTCTGTTTTCTTAGTAAATTTAACAGTCATTGTGTCCTTGAATATATTCCTAATTCACACCCTACTCTAAGCTTTCAGAGAGACAGAGATGTGTTGAATGTCTGTACTTACGTATTTAAAACCATCAAGTGCCTTTATCTTGGAATGCTATTAGTGGTCAAACTTAAAGTACCTTTTCTGATAGTCTAGGTTGAAGCCTCTCTCAATTTAAATACATGCTTAATGGTAAATAAGGGGACAAAAGTGTACTGAAACCCTTAATGGAATCTAACTCCACACAAATCTTTTTATATAACCTTGAAAGTTATTTTCAAATATCTCATGTATAGAGGAAGTTTAGACCAAAACCTGGAGGCATAATTATTAAATATGTTGATTAAAAAGAGCTAATTTTCAAAACAAAAAGAATGTTAATTACATAAAAATAAAACTCATCATGTAAATTATTGAAATAGCTTTCAGAAGTCTCACCTCTTCTTTTACCTCTTCACGTGGCATGCTTCCCTGTCACTCACTAGCTTAAAATTATTTGCAGCAATGTTTCTCAGTCTGTTGCCTCTACACCAGCACAACCATAATCACCTTGGTCACCAAAGACTCCCACCTGGTGGTGTTCACAGCCTTGCACTGAGTATGGCTGGATCCAGTGACTTATTTCTATCAAATAGAAGATGGCAGATATAATGGGATGCCACTTCCAAGATTAGGTTAGAAACACACAGTGGTTTTATCATGGGTCTGCTCTCCTGTTTGCTGGCTCTGAGGAAAGCCAGTTGCCATACTGTGAGGGGTTCTGTGGAGAGTCTACATGATGAAGAATGAAAGGAAATCTTAATAACAAACAAGGCAATCAAATAATTGGCCTAAGACCCCAGAAAAGATATTTTTCCAAAGGAGACATACAGGTGGCCAACATTGCTAATTATTAGAGAAATGCAAATGAAAATAACAATAAGATATCATCTCACACCTGTCAGAATGGCTTTCATCAAAAAGTCTACAAATAACAAATATTGGAGAAGATATGAAGAAAAGGGAATCCCTGTAATCATCAAACTGCTGAGCTTTCAAAAAAAAATTAGAACATCATGTATTCCCATGCAAAAATAATGTTGTTAAAATAACATTCAAGTCTACTTATGAATTTCCCACACTTTGAAAGCCACTTATTTCTACTTGTAAATTAAAATCGCTTTCCCTTTATTTTATGAAATGTTGCTCCATTGTTTTATGTCCGTTTTCTTAGTAAATTTAACAGTCATTGTGTCCTTGAATATATTCCTAATTCACACCCTACTCTAAGCTTTCAGAGAGACAGAGATGTGTTGAATGTCTGTACTTATGTATTTAAAACCATCAAGTGCCTTTATCTTGGAATGCTATTAGTGGTCAAACTTAAAGTACCTTTTCTGATAGTCTAGGTTGAAGCCTCTCTCAATTTAAATACATGCTTAATGGTAAATAAGGGGACAAAAGTGTACTGAAACCCTTAATGGAATCTAACTCCACACAAATCTTTTTATATAACCTTGAAAGTTATTTTCAAATATCTCATGTATAGAGGAAGTTTAGACCAAAACCTGGAGGCATAATTATTAAATATGTTGATTAAAAAGAGCTAATTTTCAAAACAAAAAGAATGTTAATTACATAAAAATAAAACTCATCATGTAAATTATTGAAATAGCTTTCAGAAGTCTCACCTCTTCTTTTACCTCTTCACGTGGCATGCTTCCCTGTCACTCACTAGCTTAAAATTATTTGCAGCAATGTTTCTCAGTCTGTTGCCTCTACACCAGCACAACCATAATCACCTTGGTCACCAAAGACTCCCACCTGGTGGTGTTCACAGCCTTGCACTGAGTATGGCTGGATCCAGTGACTTATTTCTATCAAATAGAAGATGGCAGATATAATGGGATGCCACTTCCAAGATTAGGTTAGAAACACACAGTGGTTTTATCATGGGTCTGCTCTCCTGTTTGCTGGCTCTGAGGAAAGCCAGTTGCCATACTGTGAGGGGTTCTGTGGAGAGTCTACATGATGAAGAATGAAAGGAAATCTTAATAACAAACAAGGCAATCAAATAATTGGCCTAAGACCCCAGAAAAGATATTTTTCCAAAGGAGACATACAGGTGGCCAACATTGCTAATTATTAGAGAAATGCAAATGAAAATAACAATAAGATATCATCTCACACCTGTCAGAATGGCTTTCATCAAAAAGTCTACAAATAACAAATATTGGAGAAGATATGAAGAAAAGGGAATCCCTGTATATGCTTGGTGAGGATGTAAACTGGTGCATCCATTATGGAAAACAATATAAAGGTTCCTCAAAAAAAAAAACCCAAAACAGAACACCACATGATCCAGCAATTCGACTCCTAAGTATATATCCAGAAATATTAAAGCACTAATTTGAAAAGATACATGCATGCCAATGTTCACAGCAGCATTATTTATAGCAGATAAGACATGGAAGGTACCTAATTGCCCATCAGCAGGTGAATGGGTTAAGAAATGAACAATGAAATATTATGTGACCATGAAAAGAATGAAATTCTGCTCTTTGAAACAATGTAGATGGACCTATATAGTATTATGCTTAGTGAAATAAGTTAGACAAATACTGGATATCACTTATATGTGGGAGATATAAACAATACATAATGTATAAGCAAAACAAACAGATCACAGAAAAGGAAAACAAATTTGTTGTCACAAAAAGAAGAGTGAAAGAAACAGGGACAAATAAGGGGTACAGGGTTAACAGATACAAACTCAGTCGAGTTCAGTTCAGTTGCTGAGCTGTGTCTGACTCTTTGCGACCCCATGGACTGGAGCGCGCCAGGCCTCCCTGTCCATCACAAACTTCCGGAGCTTACTCAAATTCATGTCCATAGAGTAGGTGAGGCCACCCAACCATCTCATCCTCTGTCATCCCCTTCTCTTCCCACATTCAATCATTCCCAGCATCAGGATCTTTTCAAATGAGTCAGCTCTTTGGATCAGCTGGTCAAAGTATTGGAGTTTCAGCTTCTGCACCAGTACTTCCAATGACTATTCAGGACTGATTTCCTTTAGGATTGTTTGGATGGATCTCCTCGGAATCTAAGGGACTCTCAAGAGTCTTCTCCAACACCACACTTCAAAAACTTCAATTCTTCAGGGCTCAGCATTCTTTTTAGTCTAACTCTCAAATCCATACATGACTACTGGAAAAACCATAGCTTTGACTAGATGAACCTTTGTTGGCAAAGTAATGTCTCTGATTTTTAATATGCTGGCTAGGCTGATCTTAACTTTTCATTTCAAGGCTGCAGTCACCATCTGCAGTGATTTTGGAGCCCCAAACTATAAAGTCACTGTTTCCACTATTTCCCCATCTATTTGCCATGAAATGATGGGACCAGGTGCCATGGTCATCGTTTTCTGAATGCAGAGTTTTAAGTCAACTTCTTCACCTTCCTCTTTCACTTTCATCAAGAGGCTCTTTAGTTCTTCTTCACGTTCTGCCATAAGGGTGGTGTCATCTGCATATCTGAGGTGTTTGATACTTCTCAGGTCAATCTTGATTCCAGCTTGTGTTTCTTCCAGTCCAGCATTTCTCATGATGAACTCTGCATATAAGTTAAATAAGCAGGGTAACAATATACATCCTTAATGTACTCCTTTCCTGATTTGGAACCAGTCTGTTGTTCCATGTCAAGTTCTAACTGTTGCTTCTTGACCTGCATACAGATTTCTTAGGAGGCAGGTCAGATGGTCTGGTATTCCCATCTCTTTAAGAATTTTGCACAGTTTGTTGTGATCCACAGTCAAAGGCTTTGGCATAGTCAATAAAACAGAAGAAGATGTTCTTCTGGAACTCTCCAAAATAACTTCAGATTTTGACTGTAGCCATGAAATTAAAAGAAGCTTACACTTTGAAAGGAAAGTTATGACCAACATAGACAGCATATTAAAAAGCAGAGACATTATTTTGCCAACAAACGTCTGTCTAGTCAAGGCTATTGTTTTTCCAGCAGTCATGTATGGATGTGAGAGCTGGACTCTAATGAAAGCTGAGTGCCAAAGAATTGATGCTTTTCAACTGTGATGTTGGGGAAGACTCTTGAGAGTCCCTTGGACTGCAAGGATATCCGACCAGTCCATCCTAAAGGAGATCAGTCTTGGGTGTTCATTGGAAGGACTGATGTTGAAGCTGAAACTCCAATACTTTGTCCACCTGATGCAAAGAACTGACTCATTTGAAAACCCCCTGATGCTGGGAAAGATTGAGGGCAGGCGGAGAAGGGGATGACAGAGGATGAGATGGTTCAATGGCATCACTGACTCAATGGACATGAGTTTGGGTGAACTCCAGGATATGGTGACAGACAGGCCTGGCATGCTGCAATTCGTGGGGTCGCAAAGAGTCGGACAGGACTGAGCAACTGAGCTGAACTGAACTTGCTTTTCTGATGATCCAGTGGATGTTGNACATGAGTTTGGGTGAACTCCAGGATATGGTGATGGACAGGCCTGGCATGCTGCAATTCATGGGGTCGCAGAGTCGGACAGGACTGAGCAACTGAGCTGAACTGAACTTGCTTTTCTGATGATCCAGTGGATGTTGGCAAGTTGATCTCTGGTTCCTCTGTGTTTTCTAAATCCAGCTTCAACATCTGGAAATTCACGGTTCACATACTGTTGAAGCCTGGCTTGGAGAATTTGAGCATTAGTTTGCTAGTGTGTGAGATAAGTGCAATTGTAAGGTAGTTTGAGCATTCTTTGGCATTGCCTTTCTTTGGAATTGGAATGAAAACTGACCTTTTCCAGTCCTGTGGCCACCGCTGAGCTTTCCAAATTTGCTGGCATATTGAGTGCAACACGTTCACAGCATCATCTTCCAGGATTTGAAATAGCTCAACTGGAATTCCATCACCTCCACTAGCTTTGTTCGTAGTTATGCTTCCTAAGGCCCACTTCACTTCACATTCCAGGATGTCTGGCTCTAAGTGAGTGATCACACCATCATGATTATCTGGGTCGTAAAGTTCTTTTTTGTACAGTTCTTCTGTGTATTCTTGCCACCTCTTCTTAATATCTTCTGCTTCTGTTAGGTCCCTACCATTTCTGTCCTTTATTGAGTCCATCTTTGCATGAAATGTTCCCTTAGTATCTCTAATTTTCTTGAAGAGATCTCTAGTCTTTCCCCTTCTATTGTTTTCCTCTATTTCTTTACAATGATTACTGCAGAAGACTTTCTTATCTCTCCTTGCTATTCTTTGGAACTCTCATTCAAATGAATATATCTTTCCCTTTTCTCCTTAGCCTTTCATTTCTCTTCTTTTCTCAGCTATTTGTAAGGCCTCCTCAGACAACCATTTTGCCTTTTTGCATTTCTTTTTCTTTGGGATGGTCTTGATCACTGCCTCCTGTATAGTGTCATGAATCTCCGTCCACAGTTCTTCAGGCAGTCGTCTATCAGACCTAATCCCTTGAATCTATTTGCTACTTCTAAACAGATAAAAAATACTATGTATAAAATAGGTAAGCAACAAGGATACACTGTACAGCACAGGGAACTATACATGTTTTCTTGTAATAACTTATGTGTGTGTGCCAAGTCAGAATTTAGTTGTGTCTGACTTTCTGCAACCCTATGTACCGTAGCCGGCCAGGCTTCTCTGTCCTTCGGATTCTCCTGGCAAGAATATTGGAGTGGTTTGCTCTGCCTTCCTCCAGGGGATCTTCCTGCCCCAGGGATTGAACCTGCGTATCTCAAATCTCCTGCCATTGGCAGGCAGGCTCTTCACCACTAGTACTACCTGGGAAGCTTGTGATAACCTATAATAATCTGCAAAAATGCTGCATCACTACATTGTACACCTGAAGCTAATATAACATTGTAAAGCAACTTTACTCCAAATGAAAAAAAAAAAAAAAGCAAAATGAGAAGGAAGTCTTGAAAGAAAAGAAGCAAGTTGTCCAGTCAAGCTTTCCTTTCCAATAAGACCACAGCACTAGCTGACACTTGATTGCAATCCTCACTGAATTCTTCATCCACAAATCTGAGATAATAAATGTTTGCTGTTTTCAACCAGTCAGTTTTGAGATGGTTTGTGAAGAAGGCAATGGCACCCCACTCCAGTACTCTTGCCTGGAAAATCCCTGGGCTGAGGAGCCTGGTAGGCTGCAGTCCATGTGGTCGCTAAGAGTCGGACATGACTGAGAGACCTCACTTTGACTTTTCACTTTCATGCATTGGAGATGGAAATGGCAACCCACTCCAGTGTTCTTGCCTAGAGAATCCCAGCGATGGGGGAGCCTGGTGGGCTGCTATCTATTCAGAGACGACTGAAGCGACTTAGCAGCAGCAGTGATCCAGCCATAGTTAATGAATATATCCTGACACTCATTAGATATGCAAATTCAAGGATCTACTGCACACCTACTGAACCAAAAGTTATGGGGGTAGAGCTCCGCAATCAGTGTTTTAACAAGTCCTCCAGGTGATTTTAATGTGCTTTCAATGTGGAACCACTGCATTACAGGAGAAAGCCTAAAATCCTTAGCGAAGCCCATAAGACCCTTTCTATGGGCAAAATACGTTTCATAGAGAAAAGTTACGTGCCTAAGATCACGAGGAAAACTTAGAGTGATGATCTGGCAGGAGTCTGACTGTAGCCTTTGCACATGGAGCCTCCCAGAATGTGCCCTGACAGTTCCTTGAGCTCCCTGTATTCTCCCAAGTCCTGAGGCCCCTTCCCTCTCGACGGCAAAGATATGTGCTCATTCATTTATGTTTATTGAAAGCTTATTATTTGCCTGGAGATATTCCAGACATTATAAATTTAGCACGGGAAGAAAAGTACACAAACCAACAAACAAAAATTATTCCTTTAAAGCCTACATTCTAGTTGGGCATTGGGGGAGACAGCCTGAAAGGAAATACGTGAAAAACAAATAGTTATTCTCGATGATTATTTTTAAATAGCATACAACAAATCAGTGAAAGTGTATAAATGATCTGGTGGTGGTGGTGGAGTGAGGGCATTAAAAATAATAACTTGGAAGGTTGACGCTAAAATATAACATTGGAGCAGATTCCTGATGTAGGCAAGGGAGGCATTTTCTGGCTTGGGTAGGTAAAGGATTTCCATGGTTAGAAATAAGCAAGTCATGTGCAAAAGTCCTGAGGTAGAGACGTCTGCCATGTTGGGAAACCGCCAAGGAGACCTGAGCAACTGGACTTAAGGAACAGATAGCAGGAGAGGAGGACAGAGAGAGAAAGACAGATGTCAAGAAGGGCCACATAACATATTGTAAGGAATTCTGGGTTTTCTTTGCTTGGGAAGGCAGGCTGTGGAAGGGTGCTGAGCAGAGGAGATGGCTCAGTTTAATGTACAGTTCAGTAGATCACTTAGGCTGATGTGTTGAGACTAAACAGGTAAGGGAAAAAGCAAGCACAGTCAGAGTAGGTTGAAACCTATTTCAGTAATCTGGATCAAGGAGGCTTGGGTCCTTCAAAGATCATGGAAGCTTGGGTCATGATGACAGCAGTGGGATTCATAAGAAATGATCAAAATCTGGATACATTTTAAAGACAGCTGATAGTAATTACTAAATGATTTGATATGGAGTGGGAAAGAAAAAGGGTCACATTTTCTGGTTTGAGAAACCTGAACAATAGAATTGGCTTTTACTGATTTACGGGAGAATATGTAAATTGTAGGTTTGAGGGAAAAGTTCAAAGCTTTGGGTTTGTAATGTTAAATTTGTGAAGCACAGTAGCTATCAAAGAAATGTCCAAGTGGAAATCAGATATACAGAGACATTCAGAGGAACAATTGATGATGCAGATATAAATCCAGTAGTCGTCTGTTACTAAATAATATACTGTATTTAAAACCACAAGAGTGGCTGAGGTTATTACGAGAATGAATACAGAGCACTGTATTTCTCCCTGCTTCCTGTCCTTCCTAAACATCTACATAGCAAACATCTACTATCTGCTTGGCAACCAGCTGGACCTGCTTGTTTCTGCTTGTTCATTTCTCTCCCCAACTACAGCAAGAGCCCATCGAGCCAGAGCTCGTTCATATCCACCTTTCTATTCCAGGTAACTGGCATATAATAAGCCTTTATTCTATGTTTTTTGAACACATTGTTAAATATAATCAACACGACTAAAACTTAAGGTAAGAAAATAAACATAAAAATTTAAAAAATCATATATAGTCTGTACATAAGATTATGACCACGGTTAAAATGCTGGTGGCATGTAAAGGAAGGTCATTCATTTTTACTTTGGAAGCTCTAAGTTCTACTAAATGACAGAAGGCTTTTATTAAGACATGAAACAAAAGTGGGTCAAAAAGTTATGGAAAGAATTTCAGGAACAGTGAAGGAGATACATCAGAGGGAGTTGATTTATAGTTACTTATGGACATCTACATTTCAGATTCTCTGTCGAAGACTAAAGGATATTTTGGAACTCTATAGAGTTTAGACTAAAGCCATACTTCCTCAGTTTCCTTCACTTGCAAACAGGGAATAATTTCACAAGATGAGGGGGCTTGGAGCATGAGAGAAATAAGAAGAGATGAATAATGTCGTAAGCAAACTGGAATTAGGAGTTTGGTTCTGACTTATTCAGATCTTTGAAAAGACTGAAAAATTGTGATAATCAAGTGATATTATAGTCTGTATTACTGTATTCTTTCCTTTGGTGTTGGGAGAAAACCAGCTCACTCTGGAAAGTGCTCTTATGTTCACTTTGAAGTAGATGAGAAAAAGCTGAGTGGCAGCAAATGAAAAAAAAAAAAATGATGTCTTCAAGCAGTTTTCAGAGAAAGCTGTCCTGACAGTTTAGTAATGTTGAAAAACCTATAGATAGGAATATTTATTTCCTCATAAGATCCTCCAATGAATGGCATCAATAAGAAAAGCTTATTAGTAAGGTAAACTCAAAATAACTTTTCTTTTTCTTTCCCTACTTTTATAAAGCTTTATTTATAAATGAAGCATAATTCTTAGTTGTAATGTCTTTCAATTAGAACAATACTCATCTATGTACACTCTTCCTGAACTGCTCAAGCCTTGTTTATATTGCTTTCTTTGACTGAACTTTAGCTAACGGTGTCAAAATTAATACTTAATGTAATGTGTGTTTTTCAATCTAGGTTTAATCATCTTCAGTTATACGGAATTAGAGATGGGAGAAAGAAGGTTCAATTATCTAAAGCTATTCAAACAATTCAATAAATATTAATCAATTTCATTTAGTACCCAAGGAATTTTATTAGGTGTTATAGAGGGGAAGGGGAGGAAGAAATGAAGAAAACAACCCATGTCTTCAAATTATTTACAATATAATACAGAGCAATCATAGACTTAAATAATGAATAAGAAAAGCATCATAAATGCTATTAATTTTTATACCTATTTTACTTGTATGATAAAATTAAGTATAAGATGGCATTAAAGATGTTCAATTACTATTTGCTGGAAAAAAATGAATGATTTTGGAGAGTATTTCAGACAGAATGATTATACCTCAAAAAACAAACAAACAAACAAACCTAGTCTAAAGAGGCACAGACAAGAGAAATTTGTTAATAAATTGCACTTAGAAATAACTTCAGATATAGGTAGTTCTCTGGTTGAAGAATTCAGCAATTCAGTGATTACAGGACTTCACTTATTCTTTGATATACATGGACTTTCCTCATGGTCACAAGGTGGCTGCCACCAGTCCAGCCATTGATCCCTAATTCACAAACATTCAAAACCATGCATGGATGGGAAAAGAGAATCTTATCAGGAGGATTTATCTTTCTCTCTTTTTTTTATCAGAAAGATAATTTGTTAACAGAAGCTTGAGCCTCCTCCTCAGCTACACACACACACACACACACACACACACACACACACACACACACACACACTCTTCCCTGCAACCCCTTGCCAGAATCAGATGGTCAAACCCAGAAATGAAATCTGGAAAAGAATATGTATGGCATTTGAGCTTTTGTTGTTAGACATGAACGCCACCAAAAAAAAAAAAAAAAAAAAAGGAAAGGAAATTGCTGTTGGGTAGGAAGCCAATAGGGGATTCTCTCAGAAATGGCATCATAAAGTACAGTAGTTGCTTTAAGCAATGTACAATATTCCTTCCTCTCCTTGCTGCCCACCAGCTCTCAAACTCGTTCAGGGAGTACACAAGCTCCCACATATACACACACACACCCCAGGGCCTTGGTGCTTGGTGCTTGCAATATTTCATACCTCTGTACTTCTGTGGCCTACCTTTTTATATTTTGTGTGACCATTTAATAATGTTTATCAAGTACTGTTCTTAGCATTTTACAAATTTCAACTCATGCAATTCTCACATCAACTCTATTAAGTAGAATTTTGCTACTATCTTCTGTTGCTTATAGACAAGGAAACAGAGGCCCAGTAAAGTTAAATAACCTTCCCCCTCTTACACAGCTAATAAAAGTGCAGTGCAGGATGTGAAGAATAGAGTGGACCCAAAGTGGGCAACTTGACCACTTTGTTGGGCTACTTCCTCAGTGGCTTGAGGAGACCTGGTATCTGCTCTAATCTGAAGCTGAGGCCTCCTGGAAAAGAGGTTGGTTTGGTTATCTGCTGCTAAGTCACTTCAGTTGTGTCTGACTCTGTGCGACCCCATAGACGGCAGCCCACCAGGCTCCCCCGTCCCTGAGATTCTCCAGGCAAGAACACTGGAGTGGGTTGTCATTTCCTTCTTCAATGCATGAAAGTCAAAAGTGAAAGTGAAGTCGCTCAGTTGTGTCTGACTCTTAGCGACCCCATGGACTATAGCCCACCTGGCTCCTCCATCCATGGGATTTTCCAGGCAAAAGTACTGGAGTCGGGTGCCATTGCCTTCTCTGTTGGTGATAACTAATAGACATGATGCTGACACAGCTTGATCAGGAAGTAAGTTGTGCTGCCTAACATCCCTAGGCTTTATTTATTCATTTGTAAAGTGAGAAAAAAATGTGACCTCTAAGATTACTTCCTTACTAAATATTCAGCAATAGAATTGACAATTATTAACAGGAGTAAGTTTGACAAAAGTGGAAAATCAGCCTTTATTTTCTTAGCAACACTGGTCTTTCTAATATTTCCACTTGTGTCTCTCTATTGTCCACACAGCAACCTAAGGGATCTTTAAAAATTAAACCTATCATGCTGCATCTTTAGCTGAAGAGTCCCTGTTGGTGATGATGTGGAGAACAGGAAACCCTCCTACACTGTTGGTGGGAACATAAAATCGTGCGGCCACTACAGAGAAGAGTAGTTTCAGAAAACTAAAACCAGAACCACCACGTGATCCAGCAGTCTCACTCCAGGGCATGTATCCAAACAGAATTATAATTTGAAAAGATACAAGCACCCCTATGTTCATAGCAGCACTATTTGCAATAGCCAAAATACCAAAACAGTCTAAGTGTCTATCAACAGACAAATGGGTAAAGACGATGTGCTAATGTAGTATTACTAAACTATAAAAAAGTCTGCAATTTTGCCATTTGCCCAACATGGGTAGACTTGGAAGGCATTTTTCTAGGTGAAACAAGTCAGACGGACAAAGACAAATACTGTATGATATCACTTCTATATAGAACCTAGGAAAACTAAAGAAATAGACTCATAAACAAAGAAATAGACTCATAAAGAACAAACTAGTGGTTACCAGTGTAGGGAAGGATGGGGGAGGGCCAGTAAAGAGGTGGGGAATTAGGAGGTACAAACTACTGTGTAATCAAGAAGAGACAGGAACATATTGTGTAACACAGAGAAATATTGCCAATATTTTATAGTAGCGATAAATGGAGTATAACGTTAAAAAATTGTGAACCTCGATGTTGTCTACCTGAAACATGTAAGGCAGCACACTTCAATAGTAATAAAAAGAACGCACACATGCACGTAGTACACACACACACACACAAGCATCTTCACAGAAGGAGAAAACAATGATCGTGTGGTTCCTTTAGCTAAAGGGCCCACGTGACTTCTCATTGCTTTTAGAAAATATCCAAAACCCTTGCAATGTCCTAAAGACGCATGATCTGATGCCAGAGAAAACCATTCTCTCACCTAATGCGTCACTCCCCACTGTGGGCTTGTCCTGACCTGCTGTCTCAGTCGCCTCTCTGCTAACTCAGCCATTCTTCATCACACTATCCTGCCTTTTCCTTCACAGCAGCTTTCCAAAATCATCTTGTTCATTAACTTGAGGGCACAGACAATGTCCGTTTTTAAACCAACACCTTGAATAATAATACTTTGCTGAAAAGGAGCTTCTCATTTCTGTGAAAGATAATTACAATATTTGGAGACTTAATTGAGAATAAGTTCTCAGTTACATATTTTTAAATTAAATCAATCAACAAACACTAAAAAATATGAATGTCTCCCAAAATTATATTTATATTTTTATTTTTGACTTTCATTAAATATACATAAAAAACATAAGGACATAGAGTGTCATATTGCCAAATTAGTGAAAACGACTAATTTGCCTTGAGGTTTTGGTCATGTTTCAGTAATCAAATAACTACTATCATGCAATTTCTCTCATCTGCAGCTTCTGAATGAAGAAACTAACTATTCTCCATCTTAATTATGTCTTCCTCTTCTCAGAAGCAGTTGAAAGTTTTGCAGTTTTTAGATATAGATTGGTTTATGAAAAATTTTTAACTCATTGTGATTACTTGTACTTAGCTACCATGGCTCAGAATCTGGTAAAGAATCTGCCTGTAACACAGGAGACCAGGGTTTGATCCCTGGATCAGGAAGATCCCTTAGAGGCGGTCATGGCAACCCACTCTGTATTCTTGGCTGGAGAATCCCATGGACAGAGGAGACTGGCGGGCTACAGTCCATGAGGTCACAAAGAGTCAGACATGACTGAGCGACACACTCACTTTTCTTTGTGCTTCAGAAACAGCTCCCTCATGAAATGACAGCATTACACTGACTGGGATTGATGGCTGCTCTCAACTTCCTACTAGTGACGACTCGATTTATTTCTGCATTGAACAATCCTTTAAAAATACTATTGGCTTCAATTTTATAATAATATGGAATTTATAATATACCTTGGTCCAGGGAAAAAAGTATGTACACTGAGATATTAATACATGATGGCATAATGTCAAATTTATATTTTGTTGGAATTTGATTTTTTGGACTCAAAACATAGTGAACTGTTATTTTTATTTTGTCAGCTAGAAAGAGCCCACACCACCTATCTGGTGGTCAGCACCAAAATATAGAGGTTTCTCTTGCCTTTAAGTTAATGGAGGCAGGATTTGGGGGAATGTGTCTGCAAGGGAAACACTGCCAAGGAGTGAGGTATTCAGTTGCTTTCTTTCTTCCTTCTTAAATATACTGGACACATCCTTCCACAGGAGACAGTTTGTCACATTAGGTTATTAACTACATGAGAATTAGCTCTCAAATCCCACTTAATAAATTAGCTCTTAGATTTAGAACATTTGTAAAGACTATTAAGAGTTTCAGGACTACTTAAGTAACCAGATGCCAGTGAAATGCACTTTCAACGTTCTCTGTTCTCTTTATCACTTTGAAACTGTCAAAGCTACTACAATTTTAAAACCTTTACACTGGGCGTTCTTTACTTATAAGAATATGCCATCTCAGCAAGGAGCAAGGGCGTTGATAAACACAATGAAATTCAATACCTGTTGTCGGAATGAGTGGATGATAGATGGAGACTGTTGGTCAGCTCACGTGCACCGTTCACTCCAGCTTAGCAGACAGTGAGCATCTAAGGTGAGTCCTCAGGTTGAGCTGAAGGGTCTTTTGACATTTAGACCTGCCCTCTAGGGTGGAGACTGCTGATAACACAGAATCTCCTTACCACTTGCTGTGAGCTAAATTAGTGGTAGGTATAAGCCCTGGAACCTTCCCAGGTGGCTCACTGGTAAAGAATCCACCTGCCAAACAGGTGACGTGGGTTTGGTCCCTGGGTCACAAAGATCCCCTGGAGAAGGAAATGACAACCCACTCCATTATTTTGCCTGGGAAATCCTATGGACAGAGCCTAGTGGGGTACAGCCCATGGGGTCACAAAAGAGTCAGACATGACTTAGCGACTAAACAACACAAAAGCAATGTAAGTTGCTCTGAGCAAGCAGAGGGATAGATGGAAGGTGTGACCTGAATTTGCCAAGAATAGATAAAGTTTATGGAGAGAGCCACTGACAGCAGACAGAATAGCAGGGAGAAAAGTGTGCGTCAGCATGACTGTTGTGGAAATAACAGCTAGTTGACGGCTGGGATGCCGAGGCAGGTGCAGCAGGGAGAGAGAGGAGGATGGAGTCGAGGCTGGACCACAGCGGCCTCCTAAACCACAGTGAGGAGCCTGCTAATCATTTAAGGAGCAAGAGGAGAACCAGAGAAAGAGAAAAGAGTGTGGTGGAGAAATGGAAGAAAGATTCGAAATCCAAAGACTGGGGGTCAAATCGCGGGTCTTACTGCGCCTGTGGATTATAAATGCAGGTCTCTCACCATCACAGAGAGAGTAGGAACTGTCCTTAAACCCCAACATGGATCTATTAGGCAGACAACAAATAAACAAAGAGTCATGTGCCAATGAAGCACACATATAAAGGTGACTAGAAACTCACCAGAGACCAGTTGTGATGCGTGGATGCAGTAGTGAGGGTCGTCAGTAGGTCATTACAGCTCGATTTGTTTTATTAACACTTTGCAAGGCCTACTTTCACTTTGTCTCTAAAGCAGCTTATTATTATTATTTTTCATTGGAGCATAGTTGCTTTACAATGCTGTTAGTTCCGGCTGGACAACAGAGTGAATCAGCTCTATCGACACATGTAGCCCTTACCCCTTGAGCCTCCCTCTCTCTCACTCAGCCCCCCACCCCACCCATCTCGGTCATCACAGAGCACTGAGCTGAGCTTCCTGTGTGTTACATCAGGTTCCCACCAGCTGTCTATTTTGCACATGGACATATGTCAATGTTGCTTTCTCAATTCATCCCACTCTCTTCTTCCCCTGCTGTGTCTACGTGCCTCTTCTCATGTCTGCATCTCTATTACTGCCTTGCAGATAGGTTCTTTTATATAATCTTTCTAGGGTTCACATAAGTGCGCTATTACATGATAGCTGTTTTGCTCTTTCTGAGTTCTTTCGCTCTATATGACATCCACGTCCCTACAGATGGCCCAGTTCCACTGCTTTTCATGCCTGAGTAGTACTCCATGGTGCACACGCACCAGCCTCCTCTGTACGCCCCTCTGTGGATGGGCACAGGGTGCTTCCAGGTCTTGGCCATCATGAGTACTGCTGCTGTGAACACTGGGGTGCATGTGTCTTCCTCCCAAACTCCAGTGTTGGCCTTTTCTTGGGGTGGGGGTCTGAGATAAGCCAAATGACATTTGTCTGTTAGAGTCCATTTGGAATTTCCCTATTTTCATAGAGGCATGGCTTGACTAATCCTTCTTGAGGACAAAGATACTGTGTTCTACACCACTGAAAGAGCTTTCCATTTCTGTGAAAGACAATCACAGCTTTTGGATGCCCAGTGCCACCTCCTCCCTTCTTGACTGTTCCCTCCTTTTACCTTTCAGCTTGCTTTTCTATATTCCTTCTCAGGCTTTTTAAAAAAATGCCCCAACCTCCCTTTCCCCATATTATTCCCCCTGCTATCAACCTTGGCAAAGTGCCCCACACGATTTCCTGAACCACAATGCTACGTGCATAGAAGCAGGAGGAAAGTAGAGTCTTGAAGGATAACTGCCTCCCACCACAGGTAGATCTCTGTTCCTCTGCTACCCTTTCTGGCTTTTGTAAACTTTTTACCTTTGCACAGAGCTTAAACTTGAAGATCCAATTCTGTGCTGGGTTTCTTGGTTTTTTGCCTGGTAGAGATAGTTCTTTCAGGATCCGGGAGGACACTGCATGCCGATTTCTCTTCTAGGGATACATATTGTTGATTATGACTCTAAACTCAGCACCTGAATTTGTTTATTGTCTTTTCCTTCAAAACTATGGCTAAAACATATATTAGAAAATAAGTGTGATCATAAATTGTCTCAGTGCAGCTCCAGGACCCTCGGTTCAGCCAGAGAAACATAAATGATCCCCCCTTTAAGACTTTACATATGTTATTACAGTATAGTATTAAGCACATAAACTCAATTTCTCTACTTGCTCACAACCTGTCTAGATATTAAAGTGGATACTATTGTAGAATACTATATAAAATCAATGTAAATGTGTCACTGAAAATAACTGTGTCTCAGCTGTGAATGGTCAAGTTTGATATCTATAAAACAAAACGAATCCTGAATTCAGGCACTTAACACTTGTAGCTTGAAACACTGTGTAGCCAATACAACTTCCTCTCTGAGTGACTTGGGACATATAGAATTAGCTATTTGTTTCTGTGATCAGGGGCAAGTCACTAACTGCACCTGTAATTAACCACCTGTTCACCTAATTACAGAATCACAGATAAGGTATTCTGGAAAGCAATTCACTTTCTACATTTCAGATTAAAGATACAGATTTACATAATAGGAGAACATTTATCCCACTAATGGTTTCTAATAAATTCACATTCAATTTGCATTCAGGAGAGTCACATTTGGGACATGAATTTAAACTCTGTTTCCAAGATTTCTCTCTGGTGGTAGCTGTAGAAGCTACAAAAAGTAATAGCTCCACCACATAAATCCATTTTGAAGAATTAAGCATGGAATAATGCATGTATTTTTGACATAAAAATAAGATTTAGAGCTTGAAAAGAAGTACAATCATTCTTTCCTCACCCCAAAAGGCCAGCTGTAAAAAAAAAGAAAATCTGCTCACTTTAGTTGGGCCCTTCCAAATACATAATGTAAACAACTAGCCAAACCATTCACAGTATCAGAAATATATGAACAAGGGCCCTTAGACAGAGATTAGTTGCATTCATTCATTCAGCAAACACTTAATGAGTACCTGCTCCATACCAGGCACTGGTTTAAA
Source organism: Oreotragus oreotragus (assembly GCA_006410675.1). Taxonomy (NCBI): domain Eukaryota; kingdom Metazoa; phylum Chordata; class Mammalia; order Artiodactyla; family Bovidae; genus Oreotragus; species Oreotragus oreotragus. The sequence continues at coordinate 299,539 of SJYX01019022.1, read as the reverse complement.
TGCAGCTATAAATATTAATAAGACAGACACAAATTCCTCCCCTAATAGAGCTTGCATGAGGGCAGGAACAAGTAATAAACAAAATAATTAAGAAAAATAATCCAGTATTTGGATAGTAAATGTTAAGAAGAACAGAGAAAGTGAAAGAAGGGAGATAAGGAGCCAGTGTTGGGGGAGGGATTCATATTTCTGAAGGGTGGCAGAGAAGGCCTCCCTGAGAAGGTGATGTGTGAGAAACTGCTAACAGAAATGGGAGAGCAGGTCCTACAGTATCCAGAGGGAAAACCATCCAGTCAGTGCAAAGGTTGCTCTGGAAGGTGCCAGTGTGCAGGGGAAACCACGGAGGCCAGAGAGACGTGGGGAACAATGAAGAGAGAAGTAGGAAGCCAGGAAGAAGAGGAGATAAGGGATGAGGGGTTCATGTACAGCCTTGAGGGTCATAGCACAGACTAAATATTTTGGTGAATAGTCTGCAAGATGCTTTGTCAACTCATAAACTGTAGCTGTAAAGCTTTAGAAATTGAGAAATTGGGGTATCTGAGCTGAGAGCAAACCTGAGTCCTTTGTTTTAAGACTATGAAATAAAAACTCAGAGCAGGTGGGATTTACCCACATGTTATCAGTCAAAAGCTAAATTCTAATTAGACCACATATGCTGTCTGAGCATCTGAGAGATAGGTTCAGGAAGATGTGTCTTAGCTTCAAAGAGGCTCAAGATTTGAAGGTCAGTATCAATGAGTTTAGAATCAGCAACCTAAGCTGGACAATCACAGTAACAAAGTATTGAGGGGAGAAGGAATTCTCTAACATGCTTTGATCTTGCTTTTGGCAAGTACTTCCTAACTTATTGAAAGTTTTTAATCAGATCATGTTCCATGAGGAGATTCCAAATAGTTAGATTGATCTAAGTTAGATTGATCTCTCCCTACATTTTCTCTCCTGGACTTAACTTAGGCTGGTCTCAAAAACTGTTTACAGGACATATGGCAGTGATGTGTATGTGCAGAGTGCATTTGTCTGGTCTACAGTTAAGTAAGAGTGACATGCGTAAATGTGCAGAGCTTTCTGGGGAGTGCTCCACGGCCATTCGGCTCAGTGTGTGAAGCTTAAAGCTAATTAAGTTGAGAGCGTGAGTTCCGTCCCACGTGGGCATGTACCTTGGCCCCGTCACAGTTGTAGAATTCATCCCAAACCCTGGCCAGCTGTCTTGAAAATGGATGTCCTTGATCAGAAGGACAGAATCACACAAGTCAATCACTGTGGATGAAAAAAAGATTGTTCAGCGCACATGCTATGCTGATAGTGGAAAGCAGCATCCTCGTAAAGCTCAGGGTGATCAGTCTTGAGTTGGAGGAAGCTGGAGACTTTCCTAGCTCACGACAACAAAGCCAGATGAGCAGCAACGCTGATTCCTGGTGTGGGTGCATTCCCTCCTGTGCAGGGGCCTCTGCTGACAGTGTCTTTCTCAGTGGGTCTCTTTCTGTTGGAGTATGTATATGCTCTAATCTGGGATGCAGTCAAGGAAGATTGCATATTTGTTTGTTTTCCTCGATGCTCTACTTAAAAGTCTGAGTCCAGTTACTATTTTCAGGAATTATCCTATTTAATCTTATTTATGAGGCTCTTGAATTCAGAGTATAAAATTAATAATATAATACTACCAGTTAGTATGTTGCTATGAAGCTTAAGAGTATTTCCACTAATACTCTGAAAGGAGTATTAGTAATAATCTGAAAGGACAAGGTTTGAAAGAGATCAGACTCTAAAACAACATATTCACTGAGTCATCTAGGGTATAGTACAGGAGATAACATGCCAAAGCGGCAAGAATATTCATTCTAGTTCTCGCCTGTGCTGTGTGGCTGACTAATTTAACTTATGGTAAAAGAGGGGCATTTCATTTCTGTGGGTCCCAGTTAAAAAATTGCTTTAGATGAAGTGATCTTTGTTTCCTTCAAAATATGAAATATTTCTAGTTTGCTCACTTCATATTGAGACTAAAGTGAAAATATGTAATTGAAGTCAAGATATACTAGTAGTTATTGACACAATGGACATCGGCCCTAGACAATCCTATGATCTAGGCTCGTCTCTTAGTTAGTAGTTAACTGGGTGAGCTTGTGCAACTTACACACTTTGAAAACTTGTCTTCTCATCTGTAAAACAAGTATACACATATAAAAATGCAAAAACCATTTTTGGGAGAATTAACTTATGGAACATAAAAGTAAACAATGGTAGCTATAATGATCTTTGCTCACATATTTCTACATACAGTTTATGAATATAAATCATTTCATCATTAAGTAAGCTCCAAATCAAAATAGTTCTTCACATAAAGATGACCGCATCTAACAGTTGGGTCATAGTTGAGTTACAATGAAGGTATACCCACAATAAAATGCCTCACTGAAAGCAGAATGCCCTGAAATTCCCATGTCAGCAGGTAATCTCGACACAGTAAAGGACAGGGCACAGAAGGACCAAGCCTAATATCAGTGAATGGAACTGTCATTTTGGGCATTTGACCTGCTGCAGAAACAAGTCTTTGTGGCTCTGCTATCGGGCAGAGGGGCAGTGACCGAGTGAGAAGGAGCATGGGTGAGTGGAGGAAGCTGGCAGGACACTCCTTGGGGAAGTCCAGCTGCCGGTGAAACCAAGCATCTGCTGTGGGGAGAGGCTGAGGTGAAAGAGGCATGAAAAAGGGGTTGAACAGTTCCAAAATCGTAACAGTCACGATATTCCGGGAGGCTGAACCTGGTAAGGTACCTGCTTTCATAACCACACGAGACACAAGGGGCCCTTGTCCCATGATGAGTCATCTTTCTCAGTACTGCTCAGTTTTCAAGTAGAAATTCCTGGACTTGTAAACTCACAAATCAAGATCGGCTTGTTCTGCACAGCGCCATGCACTGGTTAATTTTAAATTAAACTAATATTTTCCTCTAGAGTCTTCTGATGGGCGTAAAGCAATTTTTCTCTGTGAACATTGTGCCTCTTGTAACCTTTGCTTTCCTTAGTCACTTGAATTACAATGTGAACTTCATCACAGAGCTCTCTCTTTCAGTCTTAATGGCAGCTTTTCAAAGGAATATTCTTATTCCTCATTATAATTCATTAGCTTAGCATTTTATAAACTTAATGTTAATAAATCTCATTAATTTGGAATTCAAGAAAGAAAAAAAATAGCAACTCTCAGTAAAAAAGAGTTCATAGTATACTGTAATTCACTTTAACCACCAGAGAGCCAGCCTCTTTTCACCAAGAAAAGGACTTATAAAATAATCAAGTCAGTTGTAGATGAATGTGTGGAAGTCGGGGGTCATTAAGGCAAACTTTAAATCTCACTCTCACCTGGGCACATTTATGTGTGAACACTGGCTGCCACTGAAAGTAAGCTACGATGATGCCATGATGGCACCAGGTAAGGACAATTAGAGAGCCGCACCTGAGCCTTAGACAGCTCTGGAAGTTGGCAGCTGAATACACAAACACATGGAGACACATGGAGAGCCTTGAAGTAGTTATACACAAAGTGCTCACAGCTAGTGTCTCCCAACTATGCCTTTCCTGATGCTGAGACGATGTCGCTGAACAAAGCAGATGAGACAGAGACTGCCAGCTAGCTTTCCAAAAGCTTTTCTTTCTTTCTTTCACCTTCTTGGGGATGTAACCAATTAGAACCCTATAGGGACTTCCCAGGACAGACCTCCTTTCCCACCCACATGTCCTCTGCCAGCCTTCTGTCTGTAGAAAAGCTTTAGTCAAAGAATCAATTTAATCAGAGAAGTGAGACATGCAGAAAAGAAAACAGTCAGATTAAGACAATAATAAAAGCTTCAGTCACTGAACAAAGTTAAGGACCTTTAGTTTCTCCTCAAGGGCTACAGATAGTCTGAGCCATGTCCTTAAGTTGCTTTGCAGATTGTGAAACCTCCATTAGGTGGGAGAAGTGAATTGAATACTGCCCCTAGACTGGCCAGAAATAGAAGGTTGATGATGTTGACTCCTGATTACCTCACCACCAACCAATCAGAAGAATGTCCAAAAGCTGACCACACATCTCACAACCCTTTCCCTCCCCTTGTCTTTAAAAACCTTTCCTTGAAAGCCTCTGGGGAGTTTGGGCCCTTTAAGCACTAGCTGCCTGCACTCCTTCCCTGGTGCCCAGAGAAAATACTGCATTTTCCTTCACCAAGACTTGGTGTCACAAGATTGGCTTCACTGAGTATGCTGGCAAATGAATCCAACTTTGGTTCAGTAAAAAATATCAGTTCAGTTCAGTCGCTCAGTCGTGTCTGCCTCTTTGCGACCCCATGAATCGCAGCACGCCAGGCCTCCCTGTCCATCACCAACTCCCGGAGTTCACTCAGACTCACGTCCATCGAGTCAGTGATGCCATCCAGCCATCTCCTCCTCTGTCGTCCCCTTCTCCTCCTGCCCCCAGTCCCTCCCAGCATCAGAGTCTTTTCCAATGAGTCACAGTATACCATAAATTTCTACCTTCTTCCCTGTAGCTGGGTATGGTCATTGTTTTGTCATTATCTTTCATACATCATGCTATGATGTTACTTTATAGTATGTTTATCATTGCTTTTGTCTGTGCACTTGTATGTATGTTGCATGTTTGCTTACTTCGTTTTTGTTTGTGTACTTTTTTTAGGTTTGATACAGTTTTCACCAATAAAATGTACCTAGAAGTGGTGGGTACCACTTTCAGGCCTGGGTCATTATAACCTCCCATGCTTGCTCTTCCCTGTTATTCTCCACTTTCTGTTGCATCCAGTGGACCTGGTTCCAAAGCAGCTTCTGCAGATATGTTGCTGATGGAAACACATCCTCCCCTGCATTGGTGCATGACTGACGGTCATCTTGTTAGCCTCCTGATTTGTCTTCACCACATGAAATTTCAACAGAAGGGGAAAGGGACCTATTGGGTCTGAGCCATGGTAAATTAAGGGATTCTTTCCTATAGCAACTAGCATACTGAACCTAATAAGGAGAATACTACTATTTAAGGAATCTGTTCTTTTAAGTCTCTGATATTATTTGCGTGTTTGTTTTAACTTACCATAGCAAAAACTGATCATATAAACTAGACAACTAGCCAGAGGAAATATATGTTCACTGATTCACTTTAGGATTTTATGAAATGATGCTGTCTTAGAAAAGGATAAAACTGCTGCATAGAACATACTGGGCAAAGAGTAACATAATTGAGAGGAAAAACAAGTCTGTACAGAGATAAAGGAAAAGTATTCAGACATTTGTCAACTTTTACATGAGTCTGTGCATGACACACAGAGAATTCAAGAGTTGTAAGGGATCATGGTGCTCAGTAGCTCAATTTTCTCCGATGCTTGTAGACTGACTGTAACCCACCAGGCTCCTCTGTCCAGGGGATTTTACAAGCGAGAATAATGGAGTCAGTTGCCATTTCCTGCTCCTAGGGATCCTCCTGAGCCAGGGAATGAACCCACGTCTCTTGTGTCTCCTACACTGGCAGGCGGATTTTTTTTACCACTAGTCCACCAGGAAGCCCATAAGGGATCATATTGGTCATCTACTTGAATTTCACATTGGAAACGCAAAAAGACTTTACAAAACAAGAAATGTTACTGCATGTGTCGTGTAGAGAGAGAAAAAATATTTTTTACTGGAAAATATATTTTTTTAATTTATTTTTTTGTTGAAGGGTAATCATGATGATGTGATCACTCACCTAGAGCCAGACATTCTGGAACGTGAAGTCAAGAGGGCCTTAGGAAGTATCACTACGAACAAACCTAGTGGAGGTGATGGAATTCCAGTTGAGCTATTTCAAATCCTGAAAGATGATGCTGTCAAAGTGCTGCACTCAATATGCCAGCAAATTTGGAAAACTCAGCAGTGGCCACAGGACTGGAAAAGGTCAGTTTTCTTTCCAACCCCAGAGAAAGGCAATGTCAAAGAATGCTCAAACTACCGCACAATTGCACTCATCTCACATGCTAGTAAAGTAATGCTCAAAATTCTCCAA
>SJYX01019022.1:253153-273788 GCA_006410675.1 Oreotragus oreotragus | reverse complement strand
TACTCAGCCACAAAAAGAATAAAACAATGCTATCTGTAGCAACATGGATAGACCTCGAGCTTATCATAATTTATGAAGTCAAACAGAGAAAGAGAAATATCCTGTGATATCACCTATGCGCAGAATCTTTAAAAACATAGAATGAACTTAGATACAAAACAGAAATGACTCACAGACATAGAAAACAAATCTGGTTTCTATGGTTATCAAAGGAGAAAGGTGCTATGCAGGGGGTTAAATTAGGAGTTTGGCATTAACATATATATACTACTATATATAAAATAGATAAACAACAAGGGCCTACTGTATAGCACAGGGAATTCTACTCAATATTCTGTAATAACCTATATGGGAAAAGACTATGAAAAAGAATAGATACATGTATATGGATAAGTGAATCACTTTGATGTACATCTGAAACTAATATAACATTGCAAATCAACTACACTCAAAGATAAAATAAAAAATAAAGCATATGTGTGAATGACTTTTCAAACAGTCCCATTTTAAATTTTTGTGCTTCAACTGCAAAGACCTACATGGCACTATACTTATTGCTGTTACACACACTATGAACTTGTATTCAAATTTAAACTACTTTTTTCAATACCATTTGGTGCTAGATATAATGAGAATATTCAGTGTCATCTCTTTACTCTATTTTAAATATAACTTCCAATATTAACTTTCAGTACTCTACTGTTTGACCTCCATGATAATGCCATGATTTTTAATTAAATGTCTTATGCTGAAAGGCTATTGAGTTAAACACTCTCTTTTCTGATTTTGAGCTAATTTACATTAGGTTTTAACTTTGAAATAATTAATGGCTATCTTCCAACACTTGAAATGCATGGCTTCTTTTCAGAACATCTTCTGTTTTAATGATTCTTAATTCTCATCTGGAGATTTTCATAAAAATATAAATTGAGGGAAAATTAGCAAAAAACTATATCTTATATCTTTTTCTATTGAACACAGAATAAAAACATGTTCCAGAAATAGACTGAGAGAGGTCTCTCAGTCTTCCTGGTGGAATAACTAGTGAAGAATGTCTCTCAAGCAGAAGAAAATGATACAGAAGGAAGGAGTAAATTTAGAAGGAAATAATGAGTAAAGAATTTATTAATCAGATGTAAGTAATTTTACTAAGCATGACTTTTAAAAGAAAAATAACAATGGCTAAATTTGGAACATATAAACATAATCTAGATATAAAAGTCTAGAAAAAAATAATGAGTAAGTCAGGATGGTGTGGCAGGTGTTAACATTACAAGTCTTTGTAATGTTCTGGAAAAGGGCTGAGATACTGATCACAATAGATTCTACTAAATCAAGTTTATAATTTACAAATAATGGGCAACGATTAAACGAAAAGAAGGTACAATTACTAAAACCAGAGGTGGGGCCAAAAGGGATTACAAAGCTTCAAATTATCTAAACGGAAGAAAAAGAAAGAGAAAAAGAAGTCAAGGGCATAGGACACTTCTAAAGCTGCTTAGTCCATTCAGGAAGCACCCTCCGCTTCCCTGGCAGGGTGTTGGTGTCAGTGGGTGATGTGAGCACGTCAGAGGGCACATGAGCATTGAATGAATCTGAGTTTTGAACCCCGTGGGCCCAGGTAGTCAAGACGACACACAGTAAGAATGATAACCAGGGATTTCTCATCATCTTTCAGGCCAACTGATCTCTACAAAAACTGGTTACATAATTAGAGTAGATTACTTACTGGGAAGGGAAACCTGTATTTGGACAGAGTCTGGAAAAGGTATTCATGTTGAGGATAGACTGTATTTCTGCACTGACAAGGATCCTTAGCGAACATTCCTTTTTCTGATTTTACAGAGTATAAAGACTCAGTGAATAGTAAAAGGCCATTGCTTAGTGAGAGAATTCTCCTAGCATCTCACAGGAAATGTTGTCTGGTATGGACTGACATGGGACGAAGATTGGGAATCTAAGTGATTATGGCAGGTGTAACTCAGGTAGCAACAATGTAACAAGTGTGCAGCTATTTAAGAATAAATTTATTTTACATTTCCTAATTGCGCTACGTTCCTGTCCCACCGACACTGTTTTTCTCAGACTTTTTCTGTTTAGTATTCTCTTCTTCCAGTATTCCTTTCCCCTGTCCCCCAGTACGCCTTATTCTTTCTCCAGTGCTACCCTCCAACTTCCATACATTACCTTTTTCTCTTTCACTTTTGTTTTCATCCCGTCTGCATTATCTACAACCTCGTGGCTCAGTTGGTAAAGAATCTGCCTGCAGTGCTAGAGACCTTGCTTTGATCCCTGGGTCAGGAAGAGCCTCTGGAGAAGGGAATGGCAACCCACTCCAGTATTCTTGCCTGGATATTCCATCAACAGATGAGCCGGGCAGGCTACAGTCCACAGGATCACAAAGAGTTGGACATGACTGTTTGACTTTCACTAAAAGTTCTATTAGCTTCCAGAGGAGTTTATTTAATTCCACACACACGCTCTGGATTTCTACTTCCACTAGTTGAGAGTATAAAGTAGAACTCAAGAGTTGCCTGGTTTCAAATGTTTGTTACCTTACATAATAGTTGTGTGGGTTTGGCCAAGTCACCTTGTGTATTTCAGATTAGGGCTTCTCTAGTGGTTCAGTGGTAAAGAATCTCTCTGCCAATGCAGGAGATGCAGGTTTGATCCCTGGGTCGGGAAGATCCCCTGGGGAAGGAAATGGCAACCCACTCTAGTATGCCTGCCTGGGAAATTCCATGGACGGAGGAGCCTGGTGGGCTACAGTCCATGGAGCCGCAAAACAGTCAGACACAACTTAGCGTCTAAATAACATTTCAGATTAATTTCAGGTTAACTCAACTGTAATGATAATAATAATAATACCTATTTCATTAAGTTGTAAAGATTAAGTAAATTAATTCATGTAAATAGTGCGGAACAGTACTTGACATACAGTCAGCATATACATGCTATCTCTCCTCACGTACTCTATGTACGGTTTTAGTCTTTTTGCACACACAGAATTCAAATGTAGTTCCACGTTCATGGGGAATTTATAATCTACTGATGTTCCAGAAAGCTAAATTATCTAGCCTAGGAGGAGGATGGCTGAAACAAGCACTACATGGAGAAAAGAACTGGTCTTCTAAGTTCACTGCATCATTATTCACAATAGCTAAGAGAGGGAAGCAACTTAAGTGTCCATCAATAGGAGAATGCATAAAGATGATATAAAGTATTATTCAGTCATGAGAAATAACAAAATCCTGTCACTGTGACAACATGGATGGCCCTTGAGTGCATAATGCTAAGTGAAATAAATCAGAGAAAGACAAATACTATATGAGATCACTTACATTTGGTATCTAAGAGAGATGAGCTCATATAAACAGAGAGTAGATTTTTGGTTACCATGGTGGGAGGTGAAAGAAATGGGGTGATGCTAGTCAAACAGTGCAAATTTCTGATTAGAAGATTAATTCGTTCTGGGGGATCTATACACAGCATTATGATTAAAGATAATACTGTACTATATACTAGAAAGTCACTGAGAGATTAGATCTAAAATGTCCTTATAACAATAAAAAGGTAATTATACAATGTGATGGAGGTATTAGCTAACACTACAGTGATAACTGTATGGCAGTATATCTGTATCAAATCAACACTCTGTATATCTTCAAATTACATGACTCTGTATATCTTCAAATTATATGACTCTGTATATCTTCAAATTATATATCAGATATATTTCAATATATTGGGGTTGGGGGAGACTTAGATGTGACCCAACTGACAGCAACCCAGAGTAGGAAAATACCTCAAGTTTATCTTTCTATTTTATGAATGTCAAGTTGTGTTGTTGTTCAGTTGCTAAGTAGCGTCTGACTCTACGACTGCATGAACTGCAGTATGCCTGGCTTCCCTGTCCATCATTATCACCTGGAATTTGCTCAAATTATGTCCACTGAGTTAGTGATGCTATCTAACCACCTCATCCTCTGCTGCCCCTTTCTCCTTTTGATGAAAGTCAAATATTATAAAGCAGTAAGAATTGTGGAATTATGATTAATGTCAAACTGGGGCATTAAGGCCCCCAAACTGGAGTAACTAAGTTCTTTGAAGATAGTCTGAAAATAAACAATTTAAACAGAATCAAACTTGCACACTGGAAAAAGGTGAGAGAAGCAAGTAGCACCATTCCATTTACATTTTTATTATGTGGCTTGTTGAGAAAGCACTAAAAATAGATTGCTTGGCTTCAAGCCTGGATCAATGATTCTTGGAGTTTTTTTTTTCTCTTTTCCTTTGGGGAAGAGGTAGGTTTATATCTGCTATGTAGTTTGCCAAAAAAGCAGAAAAAGACTTTAGAAGACATTCTATGATTATAGTTACTATCTATTAAAGGCAAAGAGGGAACACTTAAAATTATCAGTATTATCCCTGCAGAATAAATAATTGTCTTCAAATCATGGACTACAGGATCCCCTAACAGCTTTCTTCATTTAAATGGAGGGTTTAAATTTTAATAAATTACTCTAAGCTGTGGATTTTGTCATTTTGGCTTTGGAGAATTAAGTCTTTCAAGTAAAATTGATGTAGCAAAGATACAGAAATACATTTGACTTTCAAATAAAGGGTAGCCCTCAGATACTTTTTCTTACGAGCAGACAGGTGACAGAGAGGATAAGCAGATGTGTCTTAAATACTGATAATAAGCACACACAGTGTTCCAGGCAGCCTGTGCTTTTCACAGGTTGGGTGCAGCCTAGCTACAATGGCTCGCTGGAAACAGAGTAACTGGATTTTTTGCTAATGGAGAATTTGCCCGTATGTGAACACATCATGCTGATGCTTAGCATTTGATTTCTTCTCTCTGCAGGGAGACAGCTCTAGTGCCTCTTTAGGGGTGAGTATGAAGGAGACGTTCAAAGGCACCTGTGTTGAAAAACCGCGCCAGAGGAAACACTGTTACCTCACGCAAATTCCCAGCCACTGGAACACATCTGGAGCAGAATTTTAACATTTTTCTGTTGGTAGAAGCTGATACCAAGGTGTTCACAGTATCAAAAATTTTGGAATAAGAAATCACACCTAAATATGAGGTTAATATATTCTGGAACGAAATATGCTCTGTAGTGCAAACAAATAAAGGAAACAAGGTTGCTTTTTAAATATAAATACACATTAACTGGTTGATATCATACCCTCCATTTTATAACAGAGGGAAGGTAGACACAGAAGGCTAAGTGATATGTCACAAATCATGCAGTGATTAAGCAGAAACTGGATTAGAAGCTACATTTGTAGTTTCAAACCTAGAAATAACTAGACCATCACAATAAGAAAGGATCACAATAACTGACTTCATGTATTTGAAGATACCTGGGAAACTGTCTAAGACTCAGAGTTTATTCACGTTCAAGAATGAGAAACTAGGAAGCTACACGTAAGTGACATAAATATAAAACAGCATAACTTTTTCTTTTAGGATAAAGAAGAAAACAAAAATTATAGTTTTCATTTAGGTGTAAGCAGAGACATTACTTTGGCGACTAAGGTCCATCTAGTCAAGGCTATGGTTTTTCCTGTGGTCATGTACGGATGTGAGACTTGGACTGTGAAGAAGGCTGAGCACTGAAGAATTGATGCTTTTGAACTGTGGTGTTGGAGAAGACTCTTGAGAGTCCCTTGGACTACAAGGAGATCCAACCAGTCCATTCTAAAGGAAATCAGCCCTGGGATTTCTTTGGAAGGAATGATGCTAAAGCTGAAACTCCAGTACTTTGGCCACCTCACGCAAAGAGTTGACTCATTGGAAAAGACTATGATGCTGGGGGGGCATTGGGGGCAGGAGAAGGGGATGACAGAGGATGAGATGGCTGGATGGCATCACTGACTCGATGGACATGAGTCTGAGTGAACTCTGGGAGTTGGTGATGGACAGGGAGCCCTGGCGTGCTGCTACTCATGGGGTTGCAAAAAGTCGGACATGACTGAACGACTGAACTGAATTGATCAGTAGTTAGATTGAAAATGGGAGGAGAAGGGGTCGACAGAGGATGAGATGGTTGGATGGCATCATTGACTCGATGGACATGAGTTTGAGTAAACTCCAGGAGTTGGTGATGGACAGGGAGGCCTGGCATGCTGCAGTCCATGGAGTGGCAGAGTTGGACACAACCGAGTGACTGAACTGAACTAATCAGTAGTTAATTTCCAAAAGAAATACACTATGTGATTTATAAAACACATTTTCTCTTAGCATTTTCAAAGCAACACCGTCTATCAAGACTTGAATATGATGATGAAGGTGGTAGTAATTACTGTGGGACAGACAGCACAAAGCAAAATTTAATGGCAGATTTAGACATTATCTGGTATTAAGGTTTCAGACCTCAAAAACAATGTTATGTAGTGTATGGGTCAGACTGACTTTTACAGGATCAATTTTAACAGGAGTCAGAGATCAGAAATAGACTTATAAAGAGACAGAACACAGCTTAGGAACTGTCATGATAGAAACACACAATTTTGAATCAGAGATTTGCAGACCGCCATGCACTCTTCATACAACAGATGGCAAATAATCTAGTTTGAAAATTGCAATTTAGGAATACCATCTTCAATGACAAATAACTCAATTAGAAGGCAAGAGTCATAAAATTTGCTTTGTTTCAAATTCGTGTCAGCCAATACATGGATTAATCGTTAATATGAGGATGTCAAGCAGGAAATGATACCAGCAGCTCTATGTTATCATTTTCCCTCTAGTGCTGGATCAATTCATATTTACTGATTTGCCTAAAATATGTTAAGGCAGAACCTGATTCAAAGTCTAAATAGAAATAATAATAAACAAAATGTGTCTTAGTGAGTTTGAAGTACAGGTTTTAACACTACTTCTAAGCTTTGGAATTTAGGATTGAGAATGGGAAGAAAATCTGTTTCTAACCTACTCTTCAGTTTGTAAAGGTCTGAGGCAGATGACTTTGGGCATCCTGTGAGTGATTTTTGATGAGTCCGTGTGATAATTACAGTTGGGCCTCAGTGATTGCTGGGACATTAATGAACTGCCATGATGGTACCTAAACCCAATCTCAGAGGGAGACACGTGGAATATTTTACGTCCTAGCACTGAAGCACAATTACTGTTTACATAGTGATAAATTAAGCATTTTATCAGACAATATTTGTAAAGCACCCTACTATAATGTACATTACTAGGTATGACGAGCTCAAAACTTATATAGTCAACATTAAGCTATGGGTAAACATGAAACTCATTTATGTATTTATGTTAGAATTGTTCTTGGTTTTCTCTGACGTGGGCTCCATCTTTTCTCCAGCCCTATAGTTTCCTCAATCACTTCCAGATTAAAATAGTGTCCTTCGGGTGAATACAGTCATATTCAAACATTTCCAGGATCTCTTTCCCATTCAAGTATCTCCCCAAATTCCCTTTCTTCCAACTCAAGCTTGATGTAAATTTGTATCAGAAAAGTCCAAGGAATGCTTTCACAAAAGGAGCCTGTAAACAAATTGGTGACAGGCTGTGGGTCTGGTTTGGGCCCCTTCTCTGTTGGCCAGTCCTCATCTCGTTTGTCCTATGAGCGCATCCAGCTTCTGACTCCAGGGTGGATCATTTGATGGCTTTGGGGCACCCAGCTAAGTGATCATCTACAGTCTCCTGACCTCATGGATTTCCCATCTCTCTACCGCCTGCTGGAGGTGTTAGGAGAGTGGATTAGCAAGCAAGGTCCCTTCTAGCCAGGGAATAGGCAGCTAAACTTCCTTTGAGTTGAAATCCTGAAATTCACTTTCAGGATTTCACATTCACAGGTGGGAACAGGGAAGACCAAACGTCTCACTTCTCCTCCCCACACACTGTTCTCAAAATTTCTTTTCCTTTCTCCAGCTTCTGACCCCATCTCACTTCCCTGTGCTCTTTCCTAGGATTAATATTTTCCTAGCAGCAAACTCCAGCAGAAGGCAATGGCAACCCACTCTAGTACTCTTGCCTGGAAAATCCCATGGGCGGAGGAGCCTGGTAGGCTTCAGTCCATGGGGTCACGAAGAGTCAGACACGACTGAGTGACTTCACTTTCACATATTGGAGAAGGAAATGGCAACCCACTCCAGTGTTCTTGCCTGGAGAATCCCAGGGATGGGGGAGCCTGGTGGGCTGCTGTCTATGGGGTCGTACAGAGTTGGACACGACTGAAGCGACTTAGCAGCGGCAGCAAACTCCAGTGAAACCACCCTGTCTTATTTCACCTGTGGAAGAAGGGAGTCTGGTCTGAGGGGATTAAGGTTCTCTGATTTTGGAGCTGAAGAGGTAACCACTATTGTTCTCAGCTTGGAGATCCCACTGTGTAATCAGGGAAACTCATCTTAGAGGTGAAAGGTCAAACTCTATGGGAAGAGGAAGGAGGAAGGGAAGCTCTTGATGATCTGACCCCCCTTGTGCTACAAGCTACTACTATGTTAGCCCTTAGACCTCTGCCACTCACGGTCCCAATTCTGAAACCCTTGCTGTGGAGTGCAGGCTAAAAGATGTGGACTTGCCTTGTGGACCCAACTATGGGACACAGCGCAAGCTTTTCATCATTGTGCTGTTTCCCCTGTTCACTAAAATGACATCAGATATACTCTGAGGACAGGTCCTGAAGTCCAGGTAGGAATTCTGACACCATGGGTGCAGATGGGATGGGACTGGAAGGGGAACCAGCAGAGCCAGTTGCCATCAAGGTGAGAGGTGAGCCTTGTTGTTTTCAGAGGAGCTCTGGGGAGCTCTCAGAGTCACAGGAGAAATCAAATCAAGAGGGGCAGGTCAGGTCCCTCTTCCTGTTTAGATACATGTGGAATGATCGAGTTACCCTCTGAGAAGTCCTCAAGGAAAGTGAACGATCTGCCTGGGGAAGGATCTGCCTGGGGAGGGCTCCGAGACAGAGTTTGAGAGCTGGAGCAAGAACAGAGTGGAGACAAAGGGGAATCGGGTTCCCACGAGTGGAGGCAAAGGGGAATCTGGGTTCCCACAAGTGGTGCGGATAGAGGGCTCACACAGGGAAAGGGAGCCCCTCCAAAAGGGACGTCAGAGGGCAGCTGCTTGGTCTGCCTGCTTGTCCTTCCCTGGTCCTCGGAGGAAGCCTGCCTTCCTGCTACGCCTCCGCTGGTAATCGAGACCCTGCAAGGGGAGACTATCCAGAGGATTCCCCCATGTCAGATATCTATATACAAGATAAATCTTCATCTTTCTTCCATTAATATGGACTGACAACTGACCACTTCAAGGCATGTGAAGAAAATTCATGGCAAAAAAAAAAAAAACAAACAAAACTAAGGAACACACATAGATTGGCAGACTCTTGAGGAAACAGAAACAATCTGGGGAAGAAAATAACTTCCCATTTTTCTAACTGTTTTCCCCAGGGGGATCTGATAGCATATTGCATACAGAGAAAAAGGATAGGCTTCTATGTAGAAAGAATGAGTCAAAAAGTGAGAAAATATCCTTGCAAATTGGAATTTTAATTGCTTAAATTTTTCAAAAAAAATAAATCAAAGGAACTTCTCAATGATAGAATGAAGATACTGAACACTGAAGATAAAGAGCAAATATTAATTTATCATTTCCTATGAATTCATTCATACCAAACAACATTCCTACAAGGCAAGCATCATGGTTATTATCCTCATATTATAGATGGAGAGTCACAGACAACACAGAGATTAAGTAACTAGCCCAAGGTTATAGAGCGAGTAAGTGACAAAGAACAAAATTCTAACTCTGGCAGTCTGTAGTGTAGAAAAAGATAAATATGTGGAAATTATAGCAAAGAAAAGCTAGCAGACATGGGAAGAGCTAGAAAATCCATCATCTTTCTTTTAGGAATGTTAGAAAGGATGAGAATGAAGAGGAAATAATCCAAGAAATTTTCATAGAATTGAAAGATTAAAATCTTTAGCTACATGAGAACAACTTTTGGAGGCCAAAAGAAAAAAAAAAAAAAAAAAAGAACTAAAACACCTACCTGGGCACTATGTAAAATATACAGATACTGAGAAATGCTCAACGTGACAGGGAGATGAAAGTCTCACCCATTAAAGACAACAAACCAGAGTGCTCCCACGTGACGATACATGGTTTGGGGCAACTGTGACTTCAGAGTTTATAGGAAGAATGACTTAACCCCAGAAGCTTATTTCCAGGCAAGGTCTCAGTCAAATGAAAATAAAAAAGAAAGAGATCCTTGGATGGAAGCCAGATCACATAAGCCCTCTGCCAAAACTCTCCAGTTCCTATTTCATACCAGTCCTAGAAAATGCCCACAGGGCTCTCTATATTTTGCATCTTATTGTCTCCATCTCTGAAATCTCAATCCCCCTCTCTGATCATACTAGCTGCCTTGTTGTTCTGAGATGTGCTGCAATTCCAGGATTTTGCAGTCCCTCCTCTGAGAAGTCTCTTCTCCAAATATGTACCAGGCTCACTCCTTCACACCTGTGAGGTCTAGACTCAAATATCACACTCTCAGAGATTCCTTCCCCAGGCTCTGTATGTAGAACTACCTTTGCCTTCAGTCAGTTCAGTCGCTCAGTCGTGTTCCACTCTTTGCGACCCCATGAATCACAGCACGTCAGGCCTTCCTGTCCATCACCAGCTCCCGGAGCTCACTCAGACTCACGTTCATCGAGTCCGTGATGCCATCCAGCCATCTCATCCTTGGTCGTCTCCTTCTCCTCCTGCCCCCAATCCCTCCCAGCATCAGAGTCTTCCAATGAGTCAACTCTTCGCATGAGGTGGCCAAAGTACTGGAGTTTCAGCTTTAGAATCATTCCTTCCAAAGAAATCCCAGGGTTGATCTCCTTCAGAATGAACTGGTTGGATCTCCTTGCAGTCCAAGGGACTCTCAAGAGTCTTCTCCAACACCACAGTTCAAAACCATCAATTCTTCAGTGCTTAGCCTTCTTCACAATCCAACTCTCACATCCATANTTGGTAGCTTTTAAAGATGTCACTTGCTTACATGCATGCAAAACCTTTTAACGAGGGAGTCTTGTTGAAATTTAATGAATGTATAAACATGAGGTTTCTAAGAAAGGAGAGATGAATGCCAAACAATTAAAGATAAGTATTTTATACCATTTTAGAACTTATAAAGGGTCTATTCATCTAATTCTTGACTATAGAAAATAGCTCCAAGGACAAGACAGTAGAGGAAGCCTATTAAACCTATTGGGCCAAAATAATTATGCACATATGTCAATAAATTGACTGATTTAACTGATTAATTAATTTACATTTCAAGAAAATAATCTTTTATCTTGCTGGCAATAACACTGTTTAATAGGACTGAAAAGGTTTGGATGGAGTGAAATAAAATATAAAAAGTAAGTTAGAATTTGTGTTAAGCTGAATGAAGGCCTGCAAAGATATCAACATTATAAACCCCTGAATCTATAAAAATGTTACCTTATACATTACAATGAATTCTGCAGGCGGGATTAAATTATAGATCATGAGATGAGATTATTCTGGATTATGTTGACATGCCTAATATCATCACAAGGGTTATTTTAGAGGGAGACAAGAGGCTCAAAATGAAAGAAGGTAATGTGATTGAGCTGGTGGCTTAGATGATAAAGAATCTGCCTGCAGTGCAGAAGACCTAAGTTTGATTACTGGATCAGGAAGATACTATGGAGAAGGAAATGGCAACCGGCCCCAGTATTCTTGCCTGGGAAATCCCATGGACAAAGGAACCTGCTGGGCTACAGTCCATGGGCTTGCAAAGAGTTGGACACAACTGAGAGACTACTACTTTCACTTGCACAATGTGACTGAAGTAGAGATTGGAGGTTAGGGGCCATAAATCAAAGACTGGGCTTCCCAGGTGGCAGCAGTGTAAAGAATCCACCTGCCAATGAGAGACACAGGTTCGATTCCTGGGTCAAAAAGATCCCATAGAGGAGGAAATGGGAACCCACTCTAATATTCTTACCTGAAAAATTCCATGGACAAAAGGAGCCTGGCAGGCTACATTCCATGGGATCAGAAAATTTGGACATGACTGAGCAACTGAACACACACCACACACAAAAGTTAAAGAATGCCAGTGGCTTCCAGAAGCTGGAAAAAGAAAAGAATAGATTCCCACCCAGAAGCTCCAAAAGGAACAAGCCCTGCTGATACCTTGACTGTAGTCCAGTGAGATTTCTGACCTCCATAATTGTCATTGCCACTAAGTTTATGGTAATTACAGCAGCAATAGGAAATAATGTGGAATTTTAAATTCTTTCCCCAAAGGCCAATACCTGTCTCTTATACACATCTCTTTTTCTGAATGAATGTTGAACACACTGCACGAATATTATTAGAGAATTCCAGAGGCAGGAAATAAGTTTCCAAACCAGGCAGATAAGTATTGACTTAAATTATACTTGTGTTCTGAAGGAGATCAGCCCTGGGATTTCTTTGGAAGGAATGATGCTAAAGCTGAAACTCCAGTACTTTGGCCACCTCATGAGAAGAGTTGACTCACTGGAAAAGACTGATGCTGGGAGGGATTGGGGGCAGGAGGAGAAGGGGACGACAGAGGATGAGATGGCTGGATGGCATCACGGACTCGATGGACGTGAGTCTGAGTGAACTCTGGGAGTTGGTGATAGACAGGGAGGCCTGGCTTGCTGCGATTCACAGGGTCGCAAAGAGTCGGACACGACTGAGCAAATGAACTGAACTGATACTTGTGTAAAACAAAACTTTTTAATACTGTTATCCAAAATCTATTACCTTCACTCTCTACTGAATATGTAAAAATAAAAAATGGTAGTTAATTCTTAATTTCCAAGACTAGTGATGTTAATCTATGTTCTGAAAATTTATTCATTTCTATGCAGACCATAACAGCTCATCAATCAAAATCCTAGATTAATTAAGATTAGCATAACCAACTGTGAGGTGACACTTCTGTCCAGTAATCAGTCTGGTCAGCTGCCATGGCAAGAATATGTTAGTGACTTCAAATATAAGAACTCATGCTATATGACAAGTCTTTTAAACTTTAAAACATTGCTTTGCCACCACGTAGACTTGGTTTTAGCAGATAACTTGAGTATCTTATAACAAAATGAAAGAATAATGAGTTTCCCTGGAAAAAGTGGTTCCAAGACTACATTTCTCTTTATTTTTAACTTATATGTAGACGTCATAAGCTGAGTTTTCTAGAAAAGTAGAAAAATAAACCTCAAGTTTGCAAACCAAATGTAAACAGATGCTAAATGATAAGCAGATACACTTAGAGAAGCAAATTCATATTGAAGTAGGTGTTTCTATTTTGTAGTAAAAATACAGACTTCTATTTTCTTCCCATATTAATTCAACCAATTCTTCTTTCTATTGAGTCACACAAGTAGCATCATCAATCTGAGATTTGTTAAGCAATCATTTTTTCTTGAGTGTTAAAAGTCTAGCAAAGTTTCAAGAAAAACTCTGATCTTCCATGTAATCCTTACTATTTCTTTTTGAAAGCAAGAGGATATTAGTGAAAAGTACTATACCTCCCCACTCCCAGCCTCTTGTCTCCCTTCCTAATTCTTTGAAGATGCATAGGGTTGTTAGCCTACCTTGTTTTATCAAGTTTCTGATAGCAATCCAATGGCGCAGATACCAGTATCTACCCTTTAATGAAGTGAAGTGAAAGTCGCTCAGTTGTGTCTGACTCTTTGTGAGTCCACGAACATAGTCCATGGAATTCTCCAGGCCAGAATACTGGAGTGGGTAGCCTTTCCCTTCTCCAGGGGATCTTCCCAACCCAGGGATCAAACCCAGGTCGCCCACATTGCAGACAGATTGTTTACCAGCTGAGCCACAAGGGAAGCCCGTCTACCCTTAAACGATAGGGAAATTAAGACTCAGGTGGAGAGACCATCTTGCCCAAGTCAGGAAGGATTTTAACCCAGGTCTTCTAACTTCAGAACCCGTGGTGTTTTCATTCTGCGACAGTGGCGCAGGATTCTTGTCAACAACACACAGTGTTTCTCGAATCTGAGAAAGCATCAGAATCTCCTGGAGGGCTGGCTATCGCACATACCACTGAGCACCACAGCTCGAGTCTCCCATTGAGAAGGTTTAAGCTGGAGTTCAAGAGTATGAGTCTCTAACAGGTTTCCAGGTGACACTTCTGCTGCCAATCCAGGGACCACACTTTGAGAAGCACTGCAGTAGACAAAACATAACTTCCCACCCTCTGGATTCCAGCTCCTGTTCCCAACCCACAAACCCAGTCCATGTGTCACTTTCTCCATCCTGCTTAATGGCAACGCCATTCATTCATAGTTCTGACCCCAGTCTCTGAGGTCATTCTGGAATCCCCTTCAGTCCACACACTGTGAATCCAGTCTTTCAAACATCCTATGGTCTCTGCTGCTACAGTCTGGATAGGGACACCCAGGTCACCGAGACGGCCTCTCATTTGACCTCTCTGCTGACACCAACCACAGCCTGTTGTGAACGCAGTAGCTCCAGTGAGATGCATTTAAAATGAAAGTCTATATCTCTCTTGTGCTCCAGGCCCTGACGTTTTCCCAGAGCCAAGCCCTGAGCCCCTGTGATGGCCTGGAAGGCCCTGCATGATGCGGCTTTCAGAGTCCCTGAAGCCCGCCTTTGATTCGTCTCCCCGGCGGTGCACTCCTGTCTCCCGGGGCTCCTTGCTCTGCTTGGGCAAGCCTGCTGCATTCATACTTAATGCCTTTTAATGGTGTTTTCATTCTGTGACAGTAGCGCAGGATTCTTGTCAACAACACACAGTGTTTCTCGAATCTGAGAAAGCATCAGAATCTCCTGGAGGGCTGGCTATCGCACATACCACTGAGCACCACAGCTCGAGTCTCCCATTGAGAAGGTTTAAGCTGGAGTTCAAGAGTATGAGTCTCTAACAGGTTTCCAGGTGACACTTCTGCTGCCAATCCAGGGACCACACTTTGAGAAGCACTGCAGTAGACAAAACATAACTTCCCACCCTCTGGATTCCAGCTCCTGTTCCCAACCCACAAACCCAGTCCATGTGTCACTTTCTCCATCCTGCTTAATGGCAACGCCATTCATTCATAGTTCTGACCCCAGTCTCTGAGGTCATTCTGGAATCCCCTTCAGTCCACACACTGTGAATCCAGTCTTTCAAACATCCTATGGTCTCTGCTGCTACAGTCTGGATAGGGACACCCAGGTCACCGAGACGGCCTCTCATTTGACCTCTCTGCTGACACCAACCACAGCCTGTTGTGAACGCAGTAGCTCCAGTGAGATGCATTTAAAATGAAAGTCTATATCTCTCTTGTGCTCCAGGCCCTGACGTTTTCCCAGAGCCAAGCCCTGAGCCCCTGTGATGGCCTGGAAGGCCCTGCATGATGCGGCTTTCAGAGTCCCTGAAGCCCGCCTTTGATTCGTCTCCCCGGCGGTGCACTCCTGCCTCCCGGGGCTCCTTGCTCTGCTTGGGCAAGCCTGCTGCATTCATACTTAATGCCTTTTACCCCAGGGCCCACCTGGCTGAAATGCTCTGCTTCAGATGACCACAGGAATACATTTCTTCACTGCCTTTGCGTCTGCTCCACTCGGCTATCTCCATGAGGGCTATGCTGACGGTACTGCCCCATGATCCCCACCCACGTCCCACTGCTCCTTTGCCCCTCACCCTTTTAGCTTCTCCACGTCGTGTGTTGTCTTCTATAACCCAATCTGCTCATGCATGAGGTTTCTTATCGCCTCTCTACCTGTGTTAGAGTTCATGCTCTGGGAGGACTGAAATCTTTGTCTTGCTCACTGCTATGTTCAAATCCGACTAGGGTCTCACACAAATCAGGCCTAAATAAATACTGTTTAATGAAATGAATGAACTTCAGTGGGAATTCCTATGTGTATTCATTCCTATACACAATAGGAAGGAATTCCTATTCACCTAACATGTCATCAGATTGATAAATTCCATGCCAACAATCTGCTCTAGAATCAGCCCTCATCAATATTCTCTCTGAAATGTTTTTAGCTCAGCTAGACACAGAAAATAAAATTATCAATAATCTGTGACTTCTATGTAAATCAGAGGTTTTCTGTGACTGTGAGTAACTGGCGAAAAGGCATCTGTATAGGGGCATGTGGACTCAAACCATTATTAATAACAAATGCCAGTTTTGAGAAGTCTGTAATCTAAAGTATCAGAATATGTCCATTACAGCAGCAGCTCTAATTCTTTTTGAGTAGAATAAAATATAAGCAAATTAAAGCTCAACTCATATTACTTTAGGGCATATCTATCATATACTCTTCATTTCAAGGCAAAAACAACATTAAAATATTGTCACATAAAAAGTTTTATTATAGACAGACCAAATCTAAACTAGATTATCACATAATCACTTTGAAAACTTTGTATGGTAATATAGTCCCATGTAAAATAAGTATATGCACATATTCAGGCATATTTTTTGATAAAACAGTGGTCTATGGGTTTCTGGTACCAATCAGGTATTGAGAACATCTGGGACTGTAGTCTGACTCCCTAAATAACGAATCCATCCTTCAGTCTGGGGTGATACCTTCTCCTGCAGCGGCTGGAAACCTGAAATGAAACATGTCGGACAGGCCTGCAGGCAGGGCTGAGAGTCACTTAGGTTTCATCAATCACTCGCCCTCACATGAGGGCTGAATTTAGAAGTGAGGGGAACAAGACGCCAGGAATGCAGTCTGTGGTGTCTGACTTTCCTGCAGGCAGCTTCTCGATCATATTAGAAGCATCACTTACCCAGGTGGCTGGCTAAGTTCTGTGCTGAGTCCTTGAGGATCTCTTCTAGGAACTCAGCCGGTGGATTCAGTAAGCCATTTAATATCACATGCTAACCTTGGGAAAGTGAACAGTTTCCCGGTAGTTTGGCTCTGACCAGAAAAGAATCCTAGGTCCAGTATCCAGTCACCAATGCTTGAGGAAGAAGAAGCTTCTGGCCTCCAAAAGGGTGAATCATACTAGAAATATACTGCCTGGAAGGTTCTCAATGCTCATTTAGTTCAACTGTTTCATTCTACACACAATGAAAGTGGGAGCCAACTGCTTTCTCAATGTGATTGATGAGTAAGCCACAGCTAGATGTCAGGTGCCCCTGACTACCTGTTCAAAGTAATTCTTGCTATAATCACATAGACTTGGGCCCAAATCATTCATTATACTGCTACTCTGTGACTTTGTAAAATGCATATATTGGTAGAAGAGTCAGAAAAACAGGAAAGGAAAATCTGTTGCAATCAGACAATGCTGTTATCTTTACATATCAAGAGAGTTATTCTAGAAATGAATGA
Organism: Oreotragus oreotragus; assembly: GCA_006410675.1. Lineage (NCBI taxonomy): Eukaryota > Metazoa > Chordata > Mammalia > Artiodactyla > Bovidae > Oreotragus > Oreotragus oreotragus. Next base: position 256,453 of record SJYX01019022.1, on the reverse strand, counting down.
TTCAGCTTTGCACTGAAGACATCAGTAATTCCTGAAATAGGCAGTAGTGAAGGGGCATGCATGAAGGGGTGGTGTACTCTTTCATGACAATTACATCATAAGTTCCTGAACTTAATTTTAATCTAATTCAATGAAACATATCATACTCAGACACAAGAAGACAACTGTCACAGGGCATTGAAAACTTGTCCTGGGTCTGAAGCCTGCTGCCGTGAAGCTCAAGATAATAATAATAAAAAAAAAATCTGAAAAGCAAGTTGTTCTTGATTTATCACTCTTATTTCAGAACTGGTTGAGATAATTAAATTTTAAACTAATGTTTATTCCTGAAGTATTACCTGTTGCCAGTGAGAGTTTGGCTTACTGTAATATGGCTGTGATATTACTTATTATAGATGATGATTTAGATGACAGAGGTGTATCTTTCCTCTTCTTGCTTTCTAAAGACAGAAAGAGAAATTAATCTATGCCTGATGGTCTGGGAATCAGAAAAACATCAGGAATGTATGCTCTGGAGGAATAACATATCTACGCTTTATCAAGGGATTATATACTTCAGCAGTACTGGGGACTATAAATATAATGGAATTCTACACATCCCTACCAACAGTTGTAGAAATATATCTACTGACATGGAACTATTTTAATGGTACAAATAATTGAGAAAGCAGGGCATAAAACTGTATCAGCTCAGTTCAGTTCAGTCGCTCAGTCCTGTCCGACTCTTTGCGACCCTATGAATCGCAGCACGCCAGGTATATAAAGCACAAATCCATTTTTGTAACTATATTCTCCTTATATCCATAGCCAGATCTATAGTAACATCCTGGCCAAATTTAGAAGTTTTGAGACCGTGCATCAGCATAGGTGATGGGAATACAGGTATTTTTTGTCTGGATTTTTTTCCAGTTCTTTTCAGACAATATATATTGCTTTTGGAATAAGAAACAAATAATAGTTGGAGGAGAGGAAGGAGATTTAGAAAATGCAGAGGAATCAGAGATCAAAGTGCCAATCTGTTAGATCACAGAAAAGGCAAGAGAATTTTTTTAAAAATATACTTTTTCATTGACTAAAGACTTTCACTGTGTGGATCACAACAAAATGTGGAAAATTCTTTAAGACATGGCAATGCCAGACCACCTTGTCTCCTGAGAAACCTGTATTCAGGACAAGAAACAACAGTCAGAACCGGACATGGAACAATGGACCGGTTCAAAAATGGGAAGAGTATGTCAAGGCTGTATATTGTCGCCCTGCTTATTTAACTTACATGCAGAGTACCTCATGCTAAATGCCGGGCAGCATGAAGCACAAGCTGGAATCAAGACTGCTAGGAAAAATACCAACAACCTCAGATATGTACATGATACCACTTTAATGGTAGAAAGCAATGAGGAATTAAAGAACCTCTTGATGAGGGTGAAGGAGAGTGAAAAAGCTGGCTTAAAACTCAACATTCAAAAACCTAAGATCATGGCATCTGGTCCCTTCATTTCATGGCAAATAGATGGGGAAAAAGTGGAAACTGACTTTATTTTCTTGGGCTCCAAAATCACTGTGTATGGTGACTGTAGCCATGAAATGAGGATGTTTGCTCTTAGGAAGAAAGGCTATGACAAACCTAGACAGTGCCTTAAAAAGCAGAGATATAAATTCAAAGCTATGGCCTTTCCAGGAGTCATTTATGGATGTGAGAGTTGAATCATAAAGAAGGTTGAGTGCTGAAGAACTGATGCTTCAAACTGTGGTGTTGGAGAAGACTCTTGAGAACCCCTTGGGCAGCAAGGAGATCAAAGAAATCAATCTTAAAGGAAATCACCCTGATATCATTAGAAGCATTGATGCTGAAGCTAAAGCTCCAGTACATGAATCATAAAGAAGGTTGAGTGCTGAAGAACTGATGCTTCAAACTGTGGTGTTGGAGAAGACTCTTGAGAACCCCTTGGGCAGCAAGGAGATCAAAGAAATCAGTCTTAAAGGAAATCACCCTGATATCATTAGAAGCATTGATGCTGAAGCTAAAGCTCCAGTACTTTGGCCACCTGATGCAAAGAGGTGAGTCACTGGAAAAGACCCTGATGCTGGGAAAGATGGAGGGCAAAAGGAGAAGGAGGCGACAGAGGATGAGATGGTTGGATGGTATCACCACCACAATGGACATGAGTTTGAGCAAACTCTGGGAGATGGTGAAGGACAGGGAAGCCTGGTGTGCTGCAGTTCATGGGTTTGCAAAGAGTAGAATACGATTTAGTGACTGAACAATAGTTGGAGGTAGAGGAGGCTTTGACCAATGGCTTTGACTTATGAGGTCAGCACGGCCCAGGGGGAGTGAAGGGCCAGCTGGCCAGGAGTGCACAAGTCGAGGTCCAGGCCTTCAGTGCCCCTTGAAGCAGTAATGCGGCCGCACGTCAGTCAGGGATGTTAGAGCAACTGGCCTGCCTGCTGCTGTAATGTGCCCGAGGAGTTCTGCTGCCTGCCCAACAACCGTCTGTCCATTAAGGAAAGCTATCTTCTGAAAACCATATTCCCTTATTTGTTTGTTTACTTGCCCTGGCAACAAAGTTTGTTTCTTTAATTGCCCATTTATTTTCAAATTACATTTTGTTGGAGTCTAGTTGATTTATAANGGGGAGTTCTGCTGCCTGCCCAACAACCGTCTGTCCATTAAGGAAAGCTATCTTCTGAAAACCATATTCCCTTATTTGTTTGTTTACTTGCCCTGGCAACAAAGTTTGTTTCTTTAATTGCCCATTTATTTTCAAATTACATTTTGTTGGAGTCTAGTTGATTTATAATGTTGTGTTAGTTTCAGGTGTACAGCAGAGTGAATCAGTCATACCTATACCCCCTCTTTTTTTACATTCTTTTCTCATATAGGTCATTACAGAGTATTGAGCAGAGGTCCATATTTTTAGACTCCACATATCATATGATGGAATCTGGATGGAAAGCAGTATCATGTGCTGTTTCCCTATCTGAGCTACTTCACTCTTTATGACAGTCCCTAGGTTCATCCATGCCACTGCAAATGGCATCATCCCTTTATCTCGCTCTCGAGATGTTACCACTAAGGAACACTATAGCTCTCAGAAACCCCACCTTCCTCATACCACCTGGGACAAAACACTGTCTCTAGCTTTTACTGCAATCAGTGAAACCATGAGTCACAATCCCCATTTTCTCCTGTTCCCTCCTACAGCTTGTTTGGTTTCATCAAAGAAGCAACCAGGAGCACTCACTGGGGTCTCTCCCACACTCTACTCCTGCGGTCACCCCTGCCACCCCCCCCCCCCCCCC
>SJYX01019022.1:218708-253003 GCA_006410675.1 Oreotragus oreotragus | reverse complement strand
CCCCACCCCGCACACCTGAAGTCTCTTTCTCTCTCTGTTCCAGTGTATCTGTCAACATCCCCCACCTTGACTTAGATGTAGTAAGAGCTGGGTAATATTCAAGGATTTTGGCGCCAGAGAAAGGAGAGCAAAACCGTGGTCTTGAATGAGCTCATCACTTTTCCAAGCCTCAGGGTCTCTACTTGTGAAATGATGCTAGTAGTCCTCACCTAAGGGTTGTTGATCCTGGAGAAGGAAATGGAAACCCACTCCAGTATTCTTGCCTGGAGAAGTCCATGGACAGAGGGGCCTCACAGGCTACAGTCTATGCGGTCACAAAGCGTCAGACATGACTAAGCATGCAAAGGTTGTTGTAAGGATTAAAGTGAAGTACTTAGTACAAAGCCTGGGATAGGGGACAATCCCTTGAACCAAGGGAGTAGTGGCTTAAGAAGAAAAAATGAAAGCCATGTTGAGGTGCTATTGGGATGCTCCATTTTTCCTTCCAAAATGTCACTGTTTGGGCCTGTCACTCTCCTAGGCACCAGAAATCTGCAGGATTTATATGCTAGTGTTACACTAGGGGCCTAAGAGACCAAGTAATGCAAACGTCTGTTTTAAGATGCACTTGAAAGAGCTTCCTTGCTCCATAAATTCCAGTACCCAGGCTGACTCAGGTGACATGATTAATGACTATCTAAATCAGATCTAAAGTAACAGTCATTGAATTATTTGAGACTGCAAAACAATATTAGGAAAAGCTGTACAGATAAAAACTAAGTTCACTGTAGCTCAGAAAAAGGCTTTGAATACATCACTTAGCAGAACAAAATAATTGACTAATGGCTTTAATCATGTAAGTTTACCCTCTCATTTTCATGCCAGGAAATGTTGCAACAGTTAATATAAATTTCAGAACTAGGTAATATGTAAACATATTTAGTCATTTTGTATAAATATTTACAATCTATTGAAGTGAAAACTTGCTTTCTTGTTTAATTTACTCAGAATTATAAAGAAACTGTAGTTATGCATTCTATTACAGCTATTAATTATAACTTTCTCTTATCTTAGCTTTTTTAGAACTTGAATTTGTGTTAGTTTGTAAAATCACATAAGTATTAGAAAAATATTTCTCTGGGAAGTAACTGGAAGGGTGCATATATGTATGTGAATGCTATATGCATGATACATGTAATATACACATAGATATGGGTATACAGATATGTACATGAATAAGACGAATATTTTATGGTATTAATGTTATGGAAATGTGGAAAAATATGAAGGAGCTCCATACTTAAATTGTTACCAGTGCTCTCATTTCTCTAGTATTAGAGACCTAGAAGGTTTTAGCCAGAGGCTACACTTCTCAGCCTTATGGCTACCTGGTGGGACACATAGTTTAGAGTGAGTTTTGGTCTGGTCAGTGGGATGCAATGGTCAGAGAGGAAGCAATCAGACCAAGAGCTCCATCACATTCCATAAAGGAAAGTGTTTACCATCTACCTCTTTTCGTTCCCTTTCTGCTGTTCTGCGGGGTTAAGTGGAGTTCCAGTCTTTGGTGTAGAGACGGAAGGTAAGCCAAGGATGACAGAGTGGTACCCCCAGGCTGCGGGTGGTCCTCAGGTGAACTCCTGGACTGAGGCAGCTACTCGCTCTGGCCTGTCTGCCCACTCACAGACTCTTAGGAACAGACAAGGTAACTTCTTCCTTGCTTGAACCCCTGTACTTTTGTTGTATTTGTTCTGGTAACTTAGTCTATTTCCTAAACATCACAGAGCCCATCTGTAATCAGGAGATCCCCAAGCCAAACGATGAGATCACCGCTGACTCCCACGCCCCTGGGATCTAGAACTGGTTACTGCGTGGCCGCTGCAAGGGACCCGCTCATCAGCACACACTGAGAGGTCACCCAGGTGGAAGGTGACTCTGTCATTGAAGCTGTCACAGACAGGTGTTGAAATTGATGCTTCTTATGTGCTCAGTGGTTCTGTTTCTTCTGCTGTTCACAAGTCGGAAGTGAAATGCCATTTTCATTTAAAACTCTTCATTGCATCAGCTGCAATTATCTTGGTTGCATGTCACAGAAAACTCAACCCAAACTGAGTAAACAGAGGGTCAAACATGTTGAGCTATTTAGTGGAAGAATCCACTGTTTAAATGGAAAGTGCAGAGGTGGCTTGAGGCAGACACCCACGATGTTACCAAGGCTATACTCACATTCTTCTCTTTTCTCCATACTGTTTCCTACATGGCAGTTTTATCCCACTGCTGGCTCCCCGAGGTCACAGGATGGTTGCAGGCAGCAACCTGGGCTTCATTCCATCTTATTTAAGTCACAGAAAATGAAAGCATGTTGTTGCAGAAAAAGCCATGAGGTGCAGTTTTACAAACAACGCTAGGTCTGGTACCCACACCACATCAGTCAGTTAGCTTTGATTCAGGCTAGTCAGCATATTGGAGAAGACAATGGCACCCCACTCCAGTACTCTTGCCTGGAAAATCCCATGGATGGAGGAGCCTGGTGGGCTACAGTCCCTGGGGTCGCTGAGGGTCGGACACGACTGAGCGACTTTACTTTCACTTTTCACTTTCATGCATCGGAGAAGGAAATGGCAACCCACTCCAGTGTTCTTGCCTGGAGAATGTCAGGGATGGGGTCGCACAGAGTCGGACACGACTGAAGCGACTTAGCAGCAGCAGCAGCAGTAACCATATACTGTTGCCTTGGTCAGGAATGAGGTCAAACTTACACAAAAACTGTGGCTTTATCTGGCAGAATGAGTGGTTTCCTAAGGACAGTGCGATATTCATCCCAGAAGGGGTGAGAACACATGCTGGGCAGCAAAGCAGCACTTAATGTATTTCACCCCCAGCGTGTATATCTGGAAGGTCCCTAAGTGACTGTAATGTGCCTAAGTGAGATATGATTCTAATAATGCTTCTGTGTGGAGAACATCCTATTTGTTGATAAAAGAGACTCTCTTTATACTACAATATTATTTCCTAAAAATAATATTATTTCATAAAGATAGCAAATCATCAAAAAGAAACCAAATCCATTTGATACTCTGAATAATGATAAAAAACATAACGCATTTTTGAGAAAATTTTGCTAAATATATTCAATTTTTGTGAGGTTGAATATCCCACAAATGGAAAGTTTAATGATGCATATTCCACAGAGAAGCTGAAGAGCAAGATTTCGAAATGTTCATCGTATGTACACTGAAGATAACAAGTATGAACATTAGGAAGGTTGTTAATTTTTCTGCTTTCTTTGTATACCCCTGGTACTATCAATGGACTGAAAATTGGGTACTAAATGTTTATAGTTTATCACTTTTGATGGCTTTTGTATTATTATACAAAATAAATGGGGTTTTAAAATTACTGTAACTTTAAAAACAACTTATCTTCTATCTTTTTTAATAAGAAAAAGGGAAATGATAAAGATGAAAGAGTTGTTTAAAGAAAAGTGTTAGTGACATGATTATATACTCGGTATCAAAATAAATTCTATGATAATAAGATTTCATCAACATAAGGTATTTTTAAACTTCTTCATTGTAAGTTCTATTGCAATTTTCTATGTAAATTATGGTGACTTAACAAAGTCACAGCAGAGGGTACTATGTTTAATATTCTGTGATAAACCATAATGAAAAATAATATAAAAATAATGTGTGTATATATATATATATATATGACTGAGTCACTTTGCTATAAATAAGACATTGTAAATCAAATATGTTGTTTAGTTGCTAAGTTGTGTCCAACTCTTTTGTGACCCCATGGACTGTAGCCTGGCAGGCTCCTCTGTCCAAGGGATTCCCAGGCAAGAATACTGGAGTGGGTTGCCATTTCCTTCTCCAGGATCAACAACCCTTAGGTGAGGACTACTAGCATCATTTCACAAGCAGAGACCCTGAGGCTTGGAAAAGTGATGAGCTCTTTCAAGACCACGGTTTTGCTCTCCTTTTTCTGGCTCCAAGATCCTTGAATATTACCCAGCTCTTTTCGACCCAGGGATCAAACCTGTGTCTCCAGCATTGAAAGACAGATGATTTACTACTGAGCCATCTGGGAAGCCCGTATGTCAATAAAAATTAAAAAAAAAATTATAATGACATTTTTTTCCATTTTTAACACAGGGTGACTTGGCTATCATAAATTATTCACTGCTACTAGGGATATATATTCAAAATATGAGCACATTCCATCTTCAGCTCAATACGTGAAATGTTTTAATCTCATTGTTTAGCATGGGAGCTATTCCAGAATTCATACCATAGACTAAAATAAGTAGCAACAGTTTATATGATTTTTTTTAAAAAGAAGGCAATCATAGTATCACTGTGCCATTTCCATTTTGAACACATCATGGCTATTATAAACAACAGTAACAATAAGACCTTAAGACAGCAAACTTGCACACAGAATCGACCTCAGAAACTAGACTAGGTACACTAAGCCTAGCAAATACTAGTTAATCTTATCACCTTCTCGTCACTACTAGATCACCAAAACAGAGCTCTGAAAGTCACTCACCTACCACCCCCAATTCAGGGAGCTGGAGCAAGGAATTTGCCATCAGACAATCTGGAATGAAGCTCAACTCTTCCATTGCTGGTTGGGCAAGTCACCTAATCCCGAGAAAGCTCCATTTTCTCTTCTATTAAATAAGGCTAATAATACTTACCTCACAATTCAAGAATTAGATAATGAATATGACATCCAATAGTAAGCTTTTTGGTAATCAACATTAGCTATTACTACTTTATTATTCACTTTATTGAGTTATCTCATGTCTAGCACAGTCACATACTGAAGTACAAAGGAAACTGAGGGTCTGGGATGGGTAGGGCTGGAGACAATATTGGTTCTCACCGGCCTTCGGCCACCGATTTTGGAAGCATACCCAAACAGTTGTCAGCAGAAAATGACTTCTCCACCCCTCTTTAAAACACAAAAGACACTTCTACCATTTTCTCTTCTATTAAATAAGGCTAATAATACTTACCTCACAATTCAAGAATTAGATAATGAATATGACATCCAATAGTAAGCTTTTTGGTAATCAACATTAGCTATTACTACTTTATTATTCACTTTATTGAGTTATCTCATGTCTAGCACAGTCACATACTGAAGTACAAAGGAAACTGAGGGTCTGGGATGGGTAGGGCTGGAGACAATATTGGTTCTCACCGGCCTTCGGCCACCGATTTTGGAAGCATACCCAAACAGTTGTCAGCAGAAAATGACTTCTCCACCCCTCTTTAAAACACAAAAGACACTTCTCCTTCTCCACTGTTTCATTAATGAAATATAACAGAAATCCATCCTTGGCTAAATCATGTCATCAAACTGGCTCTTCCTTTGTTTATGCAAAGAGAAATAAAATCCCAGAATCTTATTCACAGGCCTCTAGGGTGGGTCATTTTATTAAAGCACAGATCCAATAATGTCACCCTCTAACTGAATCCCCCCCCCAGCGGCCTTCCATCGCCCTTGGACATTGTCAAGCAGGAGGTGCTGTGCAGCCTGTGTGCCTAAGATATTCCCTGTGGCTTCATAATGACCCACAGCACCCCTCCTGCAACATTTACTCTTTACTGAGTTTCCCAGCTCAGAAAATACACTATTCAATCAGCTCCAAATGAGGCCCAATTTCTTCCACCACACTCCATCCCCACCAAGCACACAGCTAGCATCTCAGATCGCTGAGGGCATCAAACGCTGTCCTGCCTGAAGGTCTACCTGCACTCCACCAAATCCCTCCCAGAATAATTCATATCTATCATCAGATCTCAGTTTGACTTTATGTACTCAAAAAGACCCTTAGATTTCCCCAAACTAAATTGTAACCTCCACTGCATTCTCCCCTCCCCTCTCATCTTGTCTTTACTGTCCCTGCCCACAACACAATCTCCTACCTCAGTCTGTCTGTCTGTCTGTCTCTCTCACACACACATCAGACGTTGAGGGCATGTCTTTCTCATTTCTATGCTGTATGCTCAAAAGTTTAGTTGTTTTGCATGTGCTATTTGATTTCCAACTCCTCAAATCCACTGCATAGACCTTCATATCCTCATTTCAAAGACGAGACTCAAGAAAAATGAGAAGTTCACCAGTTACAGATGGAGCTGACATCAGAACTTCATTTGATTTCATGTCCCCACCACACATGCTAACATGCTGATCTGATACTCTAGGTACACGCTCAGTTTTCCTACACTCACTGTACCCAATCTCAGGTGTGTAAGAATCACAAGGTCAGGGAATCTCTTGGCCAGGTTTGGCATTTACAGTCCTTCCTAAAAGAAGGAGATATATCAGCCTCTGTGATATGGAGGTAAGTTTCCTAATCTTTTCCACTGATTTACTCCTTCAGTTCAGTTCAGTTCATTTCAGTTCAGTTCAGCTGCTCAGTTGTGTCCAACTCTTTGCGACCCCATGGACAGCAGCACTCCAGGCCTCCCTGTCCGTCACCAACTCCTGGAGTTTACACAGACTCATGTCCATCGAGCCAGTGATGCCATCCAACCATCTCATGTTCTGTCGTCCCCTTCTCCTCCTGCCCTCAATCTTTCCCACAACATGACCTTTTCCAATGAGTCAGTTCTTTGCATCAGGTGGCCAAAGTACTGGAGTTTCAGCTTCAACATCAGTCTAAAGCAATCAGACCAAGAGCTCCATCACATTCCATAAAGGAAAGTGTTTACCATCTACCTCTTTTCGTTCCCTTTCTGCTGTTCTGCGGGGTTAAGTGGAGTTCCAGTCTTTGGTGTAGAGACGGAAGGTAAGCCAAGGATGACAGAGTGGTACCCCCAGGCTGCGGGTGGTCCTCAGGTGAACTCCTGGACTGAGGCAGCTACTCGCTCTGGCCTGTCTGCCCACTCACAGACTCTTAGGAACAGACAAGGTAACTTCTTCCTTGCTTGAACCCCTGTACTTTTGTTGTATTTGTTCTGGTAACTTAGTCTATTTCCTAAACATCACAGAGCCCATCTGTAATCAGGAGATCCCCAAGCCAAACGATGAGATCACCGCTGACTCCCACGCCCCTGGGATCTAGAACTGGTTACTGCGTGGCCGCTGCAAGGGACCCGCTCATCAGCACACACTGAGAGGTCACCCAGGTGGAAGGTGACTCTATCATTGAAGCTGTCACAGACAGGTGTTGAAATTGATGCTTCTTATGTGCTCAGTGGTTCTGTTTCTTCTGCTGTTCACAAGTCGGAAGTGAAATGCCATTTTCATTTAAAACTCTTCATTGCATCAGCTGCAATTATCTTGGTTGCATGTCACAGAAAACTCAACCCAAACTGAGTAAACAGAGGGTCAAACATGTTGAGCTATTTAGTGGAAGAATCCACTGTTTAAATGGAAAGTGCAGAGGTGGCTTGAGGCAGACACCCACGATGTTACCAAGGCTATACTCACATTCTTCTCTTTTCTCCATACTGTTTCCTACATGGCAGTTTTATCCCACTGCTGGCTCCCCGAGGTCACAGGATGGTTGCAGGCAGCAACCTGGGCTTCATTCCATCTTATTTAAGTCACAGAAAATGAAAGCATGTTGTTGCAGAAAAAGCCATGAGGTGCAGTTTTACAAACAACGCTAGGTCTGGTACCCACACCACATCAGTCAGTTAGCTTTGATTCAGGCTAGTCAGCATATTGGAGAAGACAATGGCACCCCACTCCAGTACTCTTGCCTGGAAAATCCCATGGATGGAGGAGCCTGGTGGGCTACAGTCCCTGGGGTCGCTGAGGGTCGGACACGACTGAGCGACTTTACTTTCACTTTTCACTTTCATGCATCGGAGAAGGAAATGGCAACCCACTCCAGTGTTCTTGCCTGGAGAATGTCAGGGATGGGGTCGCACAGAGTCGGACACGACTGAAGCGACTTAGCAGCAGCAGCAGCAGTAACCATATACTGTTGCCTTGGTCAGGAATGAGGTCAAACTTACACAAAAACTGTGGCTTTATCTGGCAGAATGAGTGGTTTCCTAAGGACAGTGCGATATTCATCCCAGAAGGGGTGAGAACACATGCTGGGCAGCAAAGCAGCACTTAATGTATTTCAGCCCCAGCGTGTATATCTGGAAGGTCCCTAAGTGACTGTAATGTGCCTAAGTGAGATATGATTCTAATAATGCTTCTGTGTGGAGAACATCCTATTTAAAAGAGACTCTCTTTATACTACAATATTATTTCCTAAAAATAATATTATTTCATAAAGATATCAAATCATCAAAAAGAAACCAAATCCATTTGATACTCTGAATAATGATAAAAAACATAATGCATTTTTGAGAAAATTTTGCTAAATATATTCAATTTTTGTGAGGTTGAATATCCCACAAATGGAAAGTTTAATGATGCATATTCCACAGAGAAGCTGAAGAGCAAGATTTCGAAATGTTCATCGTATGTACACTGAAGATAACAAGTATGAACATTAGGAAGGTTGTTAATTTTTCTGCTTTCTTTGTATACCCCTGGTACTATCAATGGACTGAAAATTGGGTACTAAATGTTTATAGTTTATCACTTTTGATGGCTTTTGTATTATTATACAAAATAAATGGGGTTTTAAAATTACTGTAACTTTAAAAACAACTTATCTTCTATCTTTTTTAATAAGAAAAAGGGAAATGATAAAGATGAAAGAGTTGTTTAAAGAAAAGTGTTAGTGACATGATTATATACTCGGTATCAAAATAAATTCTATGATAATAAGATTTCATCAACATAAGGTATTTTTAAACTTCTTCATTGTAAGTTCTATTGCAATTTTCTATGTAAATTATGGTGACTTAACAAAGTCACAGCAGAGGGTACTATGTTTAATATTCTGTGATAAACCATAATGAAAAATAATATAAAAATAATGTGTGTATATATATATATATATGACTGAGTCACTTTGCTATAAATAAGACATTGTAAATCAAATATGTTGTTTAGTTGCTAAGTTGTGTCCAACTCTTTTGTGACCCCATGGACTGTAGCCCGGCAGGCTCCTCTGTCCAAGGGATTCCCAGGCAAGAATACTGGAGTGGGTTGCCATTTCCTTCTCCAGGATCAACAACACTTAGGTGAGGACTACTAGCATCATTTCACAAGCAGAGACCCTGAGGCTTGGAAAAGTGATGAGCTCTTTCAAGACCACGGTTTTGCTCTCCTTTTTCTGGCTCCAAGATCCTTGAATATTACCCAGCTCTTTTCGACCCAGGGATCAAACCTGTGTCTCCAGCATTGAAAGACAGATGATTTACTACTGAGCCATCTGGGAAGCCCGTATGTCAATAAAAATTAAAAAAAAATTATAATGACATTTTTTTCCATTTTTAACACAGGGTGACTTGGCTATCATAAATTATTCACTGCTACTAGGGATATATATTCAAAATATGAGCACATTCCATCTTCAGCTCAATACGTGAAATGTTTTAATCTCATTGTTTAGCATGGGAGCTATTCCAGAGTTCATACCATAGACTAAAATAAGTAGCAACAGTTTATATGATTTTTTTAAAAAGAAGGCAATCATAGTATCACTGTGCCATTTCCATTTTGAACACATCATGGCTATTATAAACAACAGTAACAATAAGACCTTAAGACAGCAAACTTGCACACAGAATCGACCTCAGAAACTAGACTAGGTACACTAAGCCTAGCAAATACTAGTTAATCTTATCACCTTCTCGTCACTACTAGATCACCAAAACAGAGCTCTGAAAGTCACTCACCTACCACCCCCAATTCAGGGAGCTGGAGCAAGGAATTTGCCATCAGACAATCTGGAATGAAGCTCAACTCTTCCATTGCTGGTTGGGCAAGTCACCTAATCCCGAGAAAGCCCCATTTTCTCTTCTATTAAATAAGGCTAATAATACTTACCTCACAATTCAAGAATTAGATAATGAATATGACATCCAATAGTAAGCTTTTTGGTAATCAACATTAGCTATTACTACTTTATTATTCACTTTATTGAGTTATCTCATGTCTAGCACAGTCACATACTGAAGTACAAAGGAAACTGAGGGTCTGGGATGGGTAGGGCTGGAGACAATATTGGTTCTCACCGGCCTTCGGCCACCGATTTTGGAAGCATACCCAAACAGTTGTCAGCAGAAAATGACTTCTCCACCCCTCTTTAAAACACAAAAGACACTTCTTCTTCTCCACTGTTTCATTAATGAAATATAACAGAAATCCATCCTTGGCTAAATCATGTCATCAAACTGGCTCTTCCTTTGTTTATGCAAAGAGAAATAAAATCCCAGAATCTTATTCACAGGCCTCTAGGGTGGGTCATTTTATTAAAGCACAGATCCAATAATGTCACCCTCTAACTGAATCCCCCCCCCAGCGGCCTTCCATCGCCCTTGGACATTGTCAAGCAGGAGGTGCTGTGCAGCCTGTGTGCCTAAGATATTCCCTGTGGCTTCATAATGACCCACAGCACCCCTCCTGCAACATTTACTCTTTACTGAGTTTCCCAGCTCAGAAAATACACTATTCAATCAGCTCCAAATGAGGCCCAATTTCTTCCACCACACTCCATCCCCACCAAGCACACAGCTAGCATCTCAGATCGCTGAGGGCATCAAATGCTGTCCTGCCTGAAGGTCTACCTGCACTCCACCAAATCCCTCCCAGAATAATTCATATCTATCATCAGATCTCAGTTTGACTTTATGTACTCAAAAAGACCCTTAGATTTCCCCAAACTAAATTGTAACCTCCACTGCATTCTCCCCTCCCCTCTCATCTTGTCTTTACTGTCCCTGCCCACAACACAATCTCCTACCTCAGTCTGTCTGTCTGTCTGTCTCTCTCACACACACATCAGACGTTGAGGGCATGTCTTTCTCATTTCTATGCTGTATGCTCAAAAGTTTAGTTGTTTTGCATGTGCTATTTGATTTCCAACTCCTCAAATCCACTGCATAGACCTTCATATCCTCATTTCAAAGACGAGACTCAAGAAAAATGAGAAGTTCACCAGTTACAGATGGAGCTGACATCAGAACTTCATTTGATTTCATGTCCCCACCACACATGCTAACATGCTGATCTGATACTCTAGGTACACGCTCAGTTTTCCTACACTCACTGTACCCAATCTCAGGTGTGTAAGAATCACAAGGTCAGGGAATCTCTTGGCCAGGTTTGGCATTTACAGTCCTTCCTAAAAGAAGGAGATATATCAGCCTCTGTGATATGGAGGTAAGTTTCCTAATCTTTTCCACTGATTTACTCCTTCAGTTCAGTTCAGTTCATTTCAGTTCAGTTCAGCTGCTCAGTTGTGTCCAACTCTTTGCGACCCCATGGACAGCAGCACTCCAGGCCTCCCTGTCCGTCACCAACTCCTGGAGTTTACACAGACTCATGTCCATCGAGCCAGTGATGCCATCCAACCATCTCATGTTCTGTCGTCCCCTTCTCCTCCTGCCCTCAATCTTTCCCACAACATGACCTTTTCCAATGAGTCAGTTCTTTGCATCAGGTGGCCAAAGTACTGGAGTTTCAGCTTCAACATCAGTCTTTCCAATTAATATTCAGGACTGAATTCCTTTAGGATGGACTGGTTGGATCTCTTTGCAGTCCAAGGGACTCTCAAGAGTCTTCTCCAGCACCACAGTTCAAAAGCATCAGTTCTTCGGTGCTCAGCTTTCTTTATACTCCAACTCTCACATCCATACATGACTACTGGAAAAACCATAGGCTTGACTAGATGGACCTCTGTTGGCAAAGTAATGTCTCTGCTTTTTAAAACACTCTCTAGATTGGTCATAACTTTTCTTCCAAGGAGTAAGCGTCTTTTAATTTCATGGCTGTAGTCACCATCTGCAGTGATTTTGGAGCCCCTCCCGCAAAAAAAATAAAGTCTGTCACTGTTTCCACTGTTTCCCCATCTATTTGCCATGAAGTGATGGGACAGGATGCCATGATCTTAGTTTTCTGAATGTTGAGCTTTAAGCCAACTTTTTACTCCTTGGTCTACACAATCAAGCCAGTGTCTTCTTCCTTGGCTAATGCTTTTTAGCTCTGTGATATTAAAATTTAAAAAAAGTATATATTTTGTAACTGTTAGTAATCCACACAATCTTGGTTCACTTCTCACAATGACAAAGCTAATGTAATCAAAGATGGGAATAAGTAAGAAGGAAAACTCTTTTACTCCTGGAACCCTGCATAATGCTTTACACACATTAGATACAATGAATATTGGTTAAGTGAATAATTTTCAAGGATTCTAATGTATATTTAATGTGATAGATTAAAATAATGTAGGTTTGAATGTGATCTTTTTATATACATTCAGTGTATTTAAAAAAGAAACATCGAGTTTGGAAAGCTGGATTTTAAAAACTCTTGCTTTTTAGAAAACTCATACCTATTTAAGGATTTTGCTATTTAAAAGAGCCTAGTTAATAAGAAAAAAACACTTAAACGCACCATGTAATTTTCCTGTAGAAGGTTAACAAAGATTAGTCATATTCTATTGCTTTGCTATTTATGAAGAGCATCAAAGATTTATTTAGACATTCTTTGATGAAGATAATTATTGAACAGATTCATGAATAATAGTAGCGTGAAGATCCTCGAGGAAGTAATACAAGTTTTGAGAGACTGGAGAATCAGGCCAGATTTATGTTCACATGAGTTCACATGATTGTATCTAAACTGCTTCCACTTGTTTCTTTCTGATAGGAGGTTTTTATCCTGGCCACATGCAGAGGCCACAGATACAGGGTAAGGATCCTTCTTGGGGCACTCTAAGCACATTGAAATCCTGACGTGACCTCCTTCAGCTCTGCAGACCACTCCATCACTCTTTTCCATGGCCACTGGCATGCCAGTCATCCTTATACTACTGCATAGTTCAGTGTGAACTGATCATTCATGATCAATGTTTTCCAGCCACACTGGTGTGTGCCCAGTTGTGTCTGACTGTTTGCAACCCCATGGACTATAGCCCACAAGACTCCTCTGTCCATGGAATTCCCTAGGCAAGAAATATTGGAGTGGATTGGACTTTCCTGCTCCAGAGGATCTTTCTGACCTAGGGACCAAACCCGCATCTCTCGTATCTCCTGCACGGGCAGGCAGATTCTTCACCACAACAGAGTCCCTTGAGGAAAAGTGCCTTTTCTGACTTTCCAGTATAGAATACTACGACTAAAGCCTCTGGGAAACAGCTGAACCCATTGAATTCTCCTGGGGAACAAATAGATCTGACCAGCGACGATAACTGAAAATAGCTGACTGAGCAACAAAAGCTTTCACTGACTTAGTTCCTCTTCAAGCAGTGACTGACTTCCTCTTGGGAGGGAGGGGGAAATACAAACGCATTTTCTCACATTTTTGGTGCTGTTGGGACAAGAAAAATAAGGTCCAATCAAAGTAATAGGTGGCAGAACTATGACTCTACCTCCGCCTGTTGGGCTCTGCATACCACCATCCAATTAAATGTAATTTACACCTCTTTACAACCTTATGACTGAAACCGCGCAGCTAGATGGGCACACCTCAGCAGGTGACGAGGACAATGGCAAATGCCAAAATGTGAAATGTAAATGACGTCAACACACGTAAAAAAGAAACAAAACCATTATCAGATTTGATAATACTGTTATGAAATAATGTCCTTCAAGTTATTGCTATTTTTGACACAAAACTTAACTTTTACAGATGTGTTTGGTTCTCATAGCCTGGTTAAGAAAAAACCTTCTTACAATCATGGTTACCTGTGTTTTACTTAAGACTATTTCCGTGTTCTCTAGTGAACTTTGCTTCATTCTGCATTTATTGATTTCATAGTATTTTAACAACTGAGAAAAAAACCAGTGAAGAAAAAACATATATTAAAAGTATATGACCCAGGAATCCCACTGCTGGGCATACACACTGAGGAAACCAGAATTGAAAGAGACACATGTACCCCAGTGTTCATCGCAGCACTGTTTATAATAGCCAGGACATGGAAACAACCTAGATGTCCATCAGCAGATGAATGGATAAGAAAGCTGTGGTACATATACACAATGGAGTATTACTCAGCCATTAAAAAGAATACATTTGAATCAGTTCTAATGAGGTGGATGAAACTGGAGCCTATTATACAGAGTGAAGTAAGCCAGAAAGAAAAACACCAATACAGTATACTAACACATATATATGGAATTTAGAAAGATGGTAATGATAACCCTGTATACAAGACAGCAAAAGAGACACAGATGTATAGAACAGACTTTTGAACTCTGTGGGAGAGGGAGAGGGTGGGATGATTTGGGAGAATGGCATTGAAACATGTATACTATCATGTAAGAAACGAATCACCAGTTTAGGTGTGATACAGGATACAGGATGCTTGGGGCTGGTGCACTGGGATGACCCAGAGAGATGGTATGGGGAGAGAGGTGGGAGGGGAGTTCAGGATTGGGAACTCATGTACACCCGTGGCGGATTCATGTCAATGTATGACAAACCAATACATTGTAAAGTAAAATAATAAATAAATAAAAAATTTTAAAAAGTATATGATTTTCTGCAAACTAATCTGCCATGTGGGAAGGAAAACCAGTGCATGGCAAGAGGCTGACGGATGGTAAAATCAACCTTAAATTATTTTAACTACTGTTCTGAGGCACATACATGGAGATGTGAGCTTTAGGTGAGACATTTCTTGCAATCCAGAGTGTAGAAATTATACCAACTATACAGCCATTCCATTTACCACTGCTATTAGTATCAACTGGCTTCCTACTTCACTTATTTAAGGATCAGTTCTTAAGCCATTTGCTATAAACCACAGCATTAAAGCAAATTCACCTTCCAAATGTTATCAGAACCATAGAAAGCTCATCTGGTGTGACATTCAGCTTCTCCCAATAAGAAGGTACTTTATTTTCATTTTTAAAAAGTAATTGTACTGGAGTATAGTTGCTTTACAATGTTGTGTTAGTTCCTACGATACAGCAAAGTGATCAGTCATACATATACATAGTTCTCCTTTTGGGGGGATTTCTTTCTCATTCAGGTCACCACAGAGTAGTAAATAAAGTTCCCTCTGCTATACAGTATGTTCTCATTAGTTATGTACTGTATACATAGTATCAACAGTGTATATATGTCAGTCCCATATTGTATTATTAATGCATATCTATGGAATCTAAATGGTATAGATGATACTATTTGTGAAGCAGAAATAGAGACACAGACATAGAGAACAAATTATGTATACCAAGGGGGATAGGGGAAGGGTGGGAGGAATTAGGAGACTGTGAAGAAGGTATTTTATTTTATTTTTTTATAGCTTCCATTTTACTTTATTTTACTTTACAGTACTCTAGAAGAAGGTATTTTAAAAGAAAAATATCTTTTAGATAAAAATGGATGAATAATAAAACAGAATATACATATTTACACAAAATTATCTGAGCAGGCAATAAATAACTTTTTCAAATATGAATTTTTGTAGAAATTTCCAGGAAAGTAAATTACCAGAAAATGGGTAGATTAAAAAAATATATTGCATTATTGAGTTACTAGGGAAGTTGTACTGAAATAAATATTATGTTTTCAGTGTTACCTTTTAGTTCCTTATTACAAATGTGTTTGGTTAGGAGTTGCCATGTATTTTCTTTATTATATTATAGAAAAGGGAAGAATATTCTTCACATAATAATTTTATTATGTTCATAGATTTTTATATCAAAGCTTCAAGAAATCTAATAAAAACAAAGAAACTCAAACTAAAATTTAACAACAGGCAAAATTTATGTTCTGTCTTAGACCCTTAACAAATTAAAATATGAAGTTTTAGGGAATATCAGATACAAATAAAAATTTCAATTTCATAACATTATTATCTAGTGCCTGCATTTTCTAGTGTAATTTAAATATTAATAACAGGACCCACGAACACCTTGAGAGATAGGTCCTAATTGTTAATTAGTTTGCCCACAACTCCTCCCCCTGTTACCACTTGGCGATTGTTAAACACAAATGCTTCTGCCTTATATACACTGCTTTATAATTATAAATATATTTTGCAGAAGTTCACTTGGAAATATAGATGACAAAGAGCTTTTCTGAGTGCAAATGTAAGAAGATCCATGCAATTTTCTTCTTCATTATTTCCACAGTTCATTACAGGGTGGAACTAAGGATGGCAGCTATAGGAAAGACTTTAAAATCTTTAATCCATTTTAGGAGTTCAGAAAACACTTTTAAAAGTTGGAGGAATGCCATAGATTTGTCATAATTAGAAAATATCCAAGGGTTCACTGGTAAATGAGATTTTTTTTTTCTTAACCATGTATTAAGAAAATATGATTATGGAGACAGAAGGTAAGGGCTTTTTACTTGATTGACAAGGGACACATTCTAGTTATGTTGTGTGTAATTAAATCTATAAAAATAACCTGTCTAATGTAGTTATCTAAGCAGAGCTATATAAAAGTTTTCTTGATGCCTACTTTGTTTAACAAAAATTAGCTTCTCTTGATATACTCTGTGTGTGTGTGTGTTCAGTCTCTCCGTCGTGTCCGACTCTGCAAGCCTATGGACTGTAGCTCACCAGGCTCCTGTGTCTGTGGGATTTTCCCTGCAAGAATACTGGAGCAGGTTGCCATTTTCTCCTCCAGGGGATCTTCCTGCCCCAGGGATCAGACCCATTTCTCCTGCATTGCAGTTGGATTCTTTACTGCTTAGCCGCTGGGAAATTCCCTTAACATACTGGCATGATCTAAATTCCATTTCAATAAATAATGTAACACTTTCACAGTTATGACTTATTTATTTCAACTTAATGACATATAATTTTAGTATACCAGAAATACTTGAACTCTTCTAAAGATCAGTTTACCTAAATTTCTTATTTTGTGCTCAAACATGAATTGTGCCATTTTCCTTACAGAGGTCAGCAGCTTTTTTATTTGTTAGTTGTTTTGGAGACAATATTTGAACACTTTGTAATTTTCATTTTGAGAATAACATGGAAATGAATTCAGTCTGAGAATATTTTCCCTGTTCGAATTTTTGTCATGAGAACAAATAAACAATATAACACAATGCTTTTTTTTTAAAGTAAAAAATACAAGAGGAAAAGAACAATAGAAGAATGAAATGAATTTCACTTTGGATTCTATGAGTTGTCTATTCTTATGGAGAAATTTGAATACATTTAAACATAAGGATAAGCTTCAGTATAAAATGAAAAACTGCATAGTGATAATTTATTCATGAACTGACATGAAGTATATCAAAAAAGGTTACAAGTTTCTTTGAAGGAGGTCAGCTATATCTGGACTCTCATTACCAGTCCAATCTGTTCCGTAAATCAGATGTGGCACCAGGTAGCGTCTTTTCTACCAAGTAATCAGTGCAAAATTACAGAAGCTCTCTTTTCCCTTTGGGCTCCACCAGGCTACCTCATTTGTCCCACTCTTCAGTGATCCATAACTTAATACCACCTTATACTTAGGTAAGCCCCTCAGCTCCTGTTAGCCCAGGAACTCGGCCTCAATCACAGAGCTAGAGACCTCTGATCTCTAACACCATGTATTCAGATGGCCATTTCTTAAAACTTAAAACACATCATAGACACAAGTTTGGATTTCTTGCAAGGAAATTCAGATGTACATGAAAAACATGAAACATACAAAAACATGCATTATTTGTAGTATCTTTGGAGGCCTATTCTAAGGCACTCACTATGCTGACTTATTTAACCTTATTTGTAAAAATTTCAGGACAGGTGCATCTCTTATGTGTGGGATCACTTTTTATAGCTCACTCTAGCAAATTAAATGATTCTAATGTGAAGGCTTCAAGTGGACTGACTGGGAAAATTTTGTACTTCAGTGTTTCAAGATGGAGAGTCTTAATATGTTATATCAGGAGAAAATATAATATTTGTGCTGGAGTAGGTTGCTGGGTTCAAATCCCATTCTACCCTCACTAGCTTAGTGATATTGTAAAAGCTTTTTAATTCTCTGTGCTTCATTTTCTATTCTATAAAATGGAGATGGTACTACTTTATCAGGCTTTATGAGATGAAACATATTTATATACAAGAAACATTTAGAAAAGTATCCTGCACCTAGGAAGTACCATATAAATGTTTTTTGGAAGTATGGTAAATAGAAGTTTGAGTCTATTCTTTCATAGTCTGTTAAAGCTATAAACAGCATGAAGATCCAAAGCTCAGTTCACCTCCAACTCTTGTTTCCCTCTCTAGCCCATTTTTCTGTAGCATACCTTTGTGATACTGACGGTATCCAACATTTGCACTTCAAAACAAGCAGATAAAGTTGTTTTAAGAAAACAAATACACAAAAATTAATTTTGCTGTAAAGAGCTATAATCCATACACTTATATGTATAACACTCAGTGAACCAAATTATTCAAGTAAAATTTTTCATGCTGTAAGCATTTTAGATTTCTTGAAGGGCATTGTTAAAGTGATCACGTCCAATCTACCCAAACAAAGTAGGAGATGAATTCTCATTTTGAAATTTAGAAAATACTCTATCTTCTGAGCCAACTTTGAGAGCATATCAGTAGTTTCTACATGTCTGGGGGTGCTCACCCAGGTCTGCAGCTGGGACTTCACAAGCCTCCTTTTCTCTTCCTCCCTCCTTCCTTCTCTTTTTTTTCCCTTTCATTAAATATACACTTTTTCTAAGAAGGAAACTGATCTTAAAGTTTTCTGAAATTTAACAGTATTTATCTCTGAAATTATGATACCAATTTTTAAGATATCTTCTGAAAAAGTTCAAGCAATTGGAATAGTATCAAGGCCTTATGTTACTTGAAATGAGAAACCAGTGTAATCAAGGAGACATCTGTTTATGTTCCCCTGGCCCATATACCACAAAGCATTTATTTTAGGAGAAAGGCAACTGTTTTACTTGAGTAAAAGCCCCCCAGTTATTAAAAAATTGGATAATTTAGCTTTTGCTTTTCTTTCTTCTTCCTTCCTTCCTTAAAATGAAAGCAACTTTTCTTAGGAATCTAAGTCACACACACACAATGTTAGCTTAGAGAAGCAGGCATTTTTCTTCTTTCATGTTAGATGCTGAAATTCATAGCTGTGAATATCATTGTTTCTCTGGTTATCACTCCACGTACAAAGGACATAATATACACTGCAATAAATTGGATATACCTCTTAACTGTACAATAGAATAAGCAGAAGCATAAAATACACAGTTATTTGTTGGAGGTTGTCCGTGCCTCAGTATACAAATAACTTTTTGAGATTTATTCTGAAGACATTATGAACACTTTACGGACTGAAACAAATTTTTTGTTTGTTTTTATTTTCTAGCTATTCTACATCCAGTTACAGCCCTTCAGGTGAATAATGAATATGTGTTTTTCAGAGAATATAAAGGACAAAAGCAATCAACCCCCAAAATAAGAAAGATTGAAGGAAAACATTAACATATGAATTATAGATGTAAAAAGAATGATTTACAGGGAATTCTGCACCACAGTGGAGGGAAACTCATCCACACATATTCCTCTGCAAATGATTATTTCTAATAAAAGTTAAAATGATATCTAGAGGGAGATCAGTAGTTGTTTTTTTTTAATAGGAGATACTCTTTCTTAATTTATTCAGGTAAATGACTTATGTGTCTAAATCTAATAACAAATTTTATAAAATTGACTTTAAAAGAATTATCTTCATTTGGAATGACTCCAGTTTTTCCTTCCTTGTTCTTTATGGATATTAATTCAAGAGCCACAAATATTCACATAAAGAAACAAAGGACTAAGATATTCCACAATTCATGTGTAGATCTCTGTGGTTGATGATTTACTTAGTTCAGCTTACATGATACTGGGCGAGGACTAGTTAAGCAGACCAGCCCTTGGATGGTCTCACTCAGAGTATGGCCTTGCATCTAATGGTGATGAAGACCACATTTCTGCCTTTGGGGAATGAAGGAAATATATTTTCATCTCAAATCCCCATTGATAAGCACAAATGTGTTCAGAGTGCATATATTTTGGGGAGGACTAATGAATGAGCACCAGGTGGTAGGAAGTATAGCAAAATGAAGGTAGTCACCCTTTTGGGGAATATGTTGGATAGAAGCGGGGCCACCCTTGGAAACTAAGGATGAAAGTTTTACTGAAACTTGAGACTTTGTGCTAAGGGTCCATACTTGCCATACACTGATATAAGGAAATCAGAACTAGATGTAAGTTTTAGTAGAATCTGAAAGCAGAGAAATTTAGGTTCCGCCAGAATAGAAGCTGTCACTCTCTTTGGCAGTTTGACTTTATGGTATCACCAGTACCTCTAGTTAAACTATAACAAGGGTTCAGAATCCTGTCACTATTGCATTTTAGACTAGATAATTCTTCTACATCGAGGACTCTCTTGTGAATTGCACAGTTTTCAGAAGCATCTCTGTCCTCCACCCACTAGATGCCAGTGCACCCTACTCCTGTGTGACACTGTCAGATGTCCACTGGGTGGACATTCACACCCTCAGCTGTGAACCTCTGGAATTGATGCTGATATCAAAACTGCACACAGTATTTTTATAGATGTAGGAATTTAAAATTAAGTTAGTTACAGATTCCCCAAAACTGGTTCTTAGGACACTGGTGAAGTGCCCTAATGAGGTGCACTAACAAAATTTTCACTGAAATGAGATTAAATGAGAAAAATATAAGACAGCATGGTGACCTATCCTAAGTAAATATACTTCATATTTTTCATTAACAATTTAAAGTTATCACTTTATATGAAAATTGTCCTTTCTTTAATGTTCTTATCATAATAATGTACAATTTTATTTGGATTTTATTCTAGTAAAACAAGAAACTAATAGTTATTTGTTGGGAGCCAGTAATATTCCAAGCTAATACCTCCTAAGTATGATTATGTATCTCATGACAGGAAGGTATCTCATGATGTGCTTCACTCATTCTCAAAAAAATTATTGTGCAGTTTTCCTAGAGTCCCAAGTGAATAACATTTGAACTTGGTGGTTCATTTTAGTCATGATTCTGGTACTTAAAGTACTTAAGTAGTAAAACTTAAGTAAAACCAAAAGTAGTAAAACTTAACCTAGTAAAATTCAGGTAAGCTGTATTCCTAATTTAATTAAAGTTGTTAATGTGTGTGAACAACACAGAATAAAATAAAAGGCTGGGGGAAAATAACTGAGAAAGTAGAAGTAGTTTATTCAAGTCAGAAATCATTCATTTGGCAGTTCAAGAAAATAACCTGTTTTACCTAAATGATCCAGCTGTGTAAATGAGGCCACAAAATATCTGTTTCATTGCTAACATAATTATGCTTTGTATTTTTATATAGATTATTATAACTACCTCATTCAAAATAACTCATAAATGTTTAAATCTGTTTTCTAGGTTCTTTGGGGGGAAGACTATAATTTTTAGCTACAGTGAATATAATTGTGTATTAAAATAATTCTGGGAAACAGTTTCAAAATACTTGGTAGTATATGTAGCTGAAACTCCAGTACTTTGGCCACCTCATGTGAAGAGTTAACTCACTGGAAAAGACTCTGATGCTGGGAGGGATGGGGGGCAGGAGGAGAAGGGGACGACAGAGGATGAGATGGCTGGATGGCATCACTAACTCGATGGACGTGAGTCTGAGTGAACTCAGGGAGATGGTGATGAACAGGGAGGCCTGGCGTGCTGCAATTCATGGGGTCGCAAAGAGTTGGACACAGCTGAGTGACTAAACTGAACTGAACCTGTCTCTTATACACATCTAGAAACCAAATCCATTTGATACTCTGAATAATGATAAAAAACATAATGCATTTTTGAGAAAATTTTGCTAAATATATTCAATTTTTGTGAGGTTGAATATCCCACAAATGGAAAGTTTAATGATGCATATTCCACAGAGAAGCTGAAGAGCAAGATTTCGAAATGTTCATCGTATGNGATTCATGGGGTCGCAAAGAGTTGGACACAGCTGAGTGACTGAACTGAACTGAACTGATGAGATACATACTTATATCTCAGGGACAAACTGTTTTCAAGCACATAGACAGGATGGGTTAGGTATATTACGTTGATTTCCATAGGAAATGCTTCTTATTGAACAATTCTAAGGATCACGAAAAAAATGCAACATGTTTTCAGCAAAAAATTAGTTATTTCATTCATGATCTAGCAGTTATTAAAAAAATGCATTCTTTAAGTAAAATCATTTGACCTAAAGCTGTTCATTGAGTAATATTGTCATTCATTTGAAATGTTTAAATCCATAGAATCATTTATATTATTCTTATTAATTTGACCATTCTATAGAGCTTAACGTGAATCATAGATATTCTAATCTCATGATGTGGTGATACCCACATGACCTATCTTTAAAAATTACTCAACATTCTCAAAGATAAAAGGAAATAGAATGTAATATCTACCTCCTATTACTAAACCTTTTAAAGTGAAATTGCATTCTTAGTGTCCTCTTTTAATCTAATACTTGAGGACATCAGTATTTATATACTGCAAAAATTCAAATGGCTAACTCACAGAGAGCGCTTGTGAGTTTCTTTGACTCAATGCAAATTCCATTTGGATTCCTGACAGATCTTGCATTTCACTAAACATGTCATTTGAAATGCAGTGTGTAGTGTGGTTAAAACACAGAACAGAACCTCTGGGTCTCTGAATGGGTCCCTAAGATTAAATGAGGCTCTTACAGAGATCAGAAAGGTATTACTCTCTTCTACGGCAAAGATGAGATTTAATATGTTTGAACAGAGTGTACCAGTGACTTTCAAAACTGGGTAGCAGCTATGACAACAAAGTCATATGAGTAGAAATGACCAGAGGAAGATTTTTACAAAGGAGAGAGTTAAGCACAAACAAGAAGCAAAGTTATATGGCTTGAGCTTAGGAAAGTATCAGGTTTTAAGTCAAAAAGCTGAGAGTTTAAGTACTTAAGGCAGTGGGAAAGCTAATATTTAGGGTTTTAATAAATTATAAGCATTTTAATGGTATCAAATAGTTAACATAATAGCTAATGCTCCTCTTATTCTAGGGGAAATCTGTGTGTGTGTGTATAGATGCATAGAATAGATGATGATATAATAGGTGATGACCATGAAAGCGGAAGAAGTTCTCCTCTTTTCTGAGCAGAAGACCATCATCAGAAATTAAGGCAAGCTCATAGAGCTCCAGGATGTGTGTTGGTTTTACGTCCTGATGTGAGGCATCGTCAACATTAAACAACAACAACAAAAAATTAAACGTACCAACCATAGCAGTTTACAGTGAAAAGTTAGGAAGCCTAAGATATTAATTTATGACCTACAGAGACTTTCTAGACTTTGTCACATCAGAAATATTTCAAATGAGGTCTTCAGAAAGTTCCAGAGACAATGAAGATGTGGTACACGTATTCAAAGAAATATTATTCGGCCATTAAAAGGAATGGAATAATGTCACTCAAGGCAGTATGGATGGACCTAGAGATTATCATATAGAGTGAAGTAAGTCATACAAAGGAAGACAAATATATAATATCGCTTATATGTGGAATCTAGAAAAAGGGTACAAATGAAGTTATTTGCAAAACAGAAACAGAGTCACCGAAGTAGAAGACAAACTTACATTTACCAAGGTGGGGATGGGGTGTGCAAAGCATTGAAAGATTGGGATTAACATATATACACTATGGATGCTGTGCTTTAAATAGATAACTAAGAGACAGGAACTGTGTATAGCACAGGGAACTCTACCTAATGCTTTATGGTAATCTAAATGGGAAGGAAATCTTAAAAAAGAGTGAATATCTAGTTCTCCCTGCTGTACAACAGAAACCAACAATTGTGAATCATCTACACTTCAATAAAAAGTCATTTAAAAAATAAATAAAAATGTAAATTTCCAGAAAGAAACGGAAAATTCCACTAAAAGGTACATGTATACTATCATGTAAGAAACGAATCGCCAGTCTATGTTCAATGCAGGATGCAGGATGCTTGGGGCTGGTGTATGGGGATGATCCGGAGGGATGATGTGGGGTGGGAGGTGGGAGGGGGCTTCATGTTTGGGAGTTCATGTACACCCATGGCAGATTCATGTCAATGTATGCCAAAACCAATACAGTATTGTAAAGTAAAATAAAGTAAAAATAAAAATTAAAAAAGAAAAAATAAAATTGAAACAAAAATAAATAAATAAATGAAAGGTACAGTCAGTCACAGAAAATTCAGACAAAACAATGAATACAAATGTTGATTTTTAAAAATAATCTTTAGAGGTGTTCTAGGTATCCTGATCTTTTTTGTATATTATTGTTCATTATGTATATCAGTTCTATGTCTACACAATATTAAAAATTAAATTGNAATAAATAAATAAAAGGTACAGTCAGTCACAGAAAATTCAGACAAAACAATGAATAGAAATGTTGATTTTTAAAAATAATCTTTAGAGGTGTTCTAGGTATCCTGATCTTTTTTGTATATTATTGTTCATTATGTATATCAGTTCTATGTCTACACAATATTAAAAATTAAATTGTCTGAACTAGTGTCATATGGGATGTACAGCAAAGGAAAAAAAAGTTTACTCAATATAACAGCACAAACAAGGGAAAGTTTGTGGGGGTATGGGGGAGTGGAGGGTGTACCATCCCAGGTTATTGAAATATTAAAGTAATAAATTGCAGTGGGCATCTGTTTGCCAGGTTTGAGGAACCACTTTGTCTTTCATGAGCCCAGAATTCATTCACTAAAAAGTGAAAACAATACTAAAGTATGACACTTTTTTTCCAGACAGTCAAAGCTATTAAAACATTTTGGTAAACTAAAACTCTTACTGCTAAAACCTATTTTGTTAGCCTGGACTTTAAATTTACTCATTAACCAATCTTCTCTGACTGATCATATTAACTATCATCATTTTCACTAGCTCAATATGTTGGTTGTGACTCTGAGCAAAATTACTGACTACCCACCCCCCAACGTCACATATAAGCTTTGTCAACCATGCCTCCCAAGGACCTTGCCCCTGTGCCTCTGCAGGAAAACACTCAACTGTCATAAAATTTAATTCAGAACTCTTTGCTGAAAGCCTTCTACAACCAAACTTTGCACTCTTACTGCCTTTTTTAAAAATTTTACTTTACAATATTATACAGGTTTGGCCATACATTGACTTGAATCTGCCATGAGTGTACATGTTCCCCATCCTGAACCCCCTCTTACTGTCTTTTTTTAAATTAGAAATTGCAAAACCAATTCAGTACATCTACTGTTCTTCTGCTTATTCTTGGCATTTAATCCAGATTTTCTTGATTGTTAGAACAGAGTGAGTGCCATATGTGAAAAGTAACTTGCAGAAAACCGCAGGTCATTCAAAAACAGAGTTTATTAATTCTGACTTGGATAATTAGAACAAAGGCATACACACTAAAGAGGGATTGAGTAATGAAACATCCCTGTGCTTGACAAAATCCTGAATATGAGGCTGGACTGATGCCTTCTGAAACACCCGCAGCTTTGGTTTGCTTCATGTAGCTCACTCATGTCAGAGGCAGCTTGGGATCTGCATCATTGTAAGCCCTCCTAAAAGTGTGTTGACGCCTGCATCTTGAAATTCTCTAAATTGGTTTTCTGCCTCACATAGGAGAGGTCTAGGCTTTGGTGATTTCTCTGCAAATGGGCAGGTATCCAATAGAGCTCTTAAACCACATTATCTGACTAGAAATTTAGATTTTTCAATGTACATAAGCCATCTGTGGGTTAGTCTACTAACTAATTTGGGATTTATTAGTCTAGACTAATAAACACCAGTACTAGCACCTTTATTAGCAAACACAATAGCAACTAATAAAAAGAAGAGTTCTGAAAAGACATCTTTAATCATTTAAATCATTATTAGGTCAGAGTATGAGAGAATCATAAATTTGGATGTCAAAGTAAAACATATCAATTACACTCTCCTCCATGAGAGAACAATGGTCCTCAGAGAGAAGGTGAGGCATAGACTCTCTGCTGTGGAGCTTAGAAGCATCCTCCATTGTTCTCCGTCCCTCTGCCCTGTATCCAGGTGGCCACAGGTCCTGTTGGTTTTCAGTCACAGACACTCCTCCTACCTGTCCACACCTCCTCATCCCCTTCTGCTGTCCAAACTCCTTCCTGTCTCGCCTGGATTTCTATGGGGCTCTGAAAAAGTTTTCTGCCTGCTATCTTGGTTCTTCTCGTTCAGTTTCTTTCTCCATCACTATCTAACTTAAAAAAAAAAAAGGTTTCTTTGTATATTTCTTTGGTTTAAACATTTTTTGTGTGTGATTTTCTGTACCTTTGCTCTCCCCTCTCTTTTTCTGACCACTCTTAATTCTTGGGTCTGCTTATCTCCTGTACTTAGGCTCCAAGCATCCCTGAGAGGCTGGATGCTCCAACACCACCATCCACACCTTTATACATGTTGCTGACTCTGTGTTGTAAACTTCCTTCCTCTGCTCCCCACTCAACACTTCCCTACTTAACAGGATAACACCTTCAGGAAACAATTCAGGCGTCACCCCCTCTGAGAGGTCATCCCTGGATCTCCAAATCCTACAGGTTCTGTATGCACAATTCTGCTTAAAAAATGTATCCACGTGTTCACTTTTCTGTTTTTATCACTAATGATAACTTCTTGAAGGAACGGTACATGATTCAGTAGATATGAGTTGGGGCAAAATCTGTGTCTTTAACAAAAGTTCTCCAATATCAATGTTTCTCAACCAGAAATGATTCTGCACCTCCCTATCCTTGGGAGCACTTGGCAACATGTGAAGTCAAGTGGGCCTTAGGAAGCAGCCCTACAAACAAAGCCAATGGAGGTGATGGGATTCTAGTTGAGCTATTTCAAATCCTAAAAGATGATGCTCTGAAAGTGCTGTACTCAATATGCCAGGAAATTTAGAAAACTCAGCAGTGGCCACAGGACTGGAAAAGTTCTGTTTTCATTCCAATCCCAAAGAAAGGCAATGCAAAGAATACTCAAACTACTGCACAATTGCACTCATCTCACAAGCTAGAAAAGTAATGCTCAAAATTCTCCAAGCCAGGTATCAACAGTACATGAACTGTGAACTTGCAGATGTTCAAGCTGGATTTAGAAAAAGGCAGAGGAACCAGAGATCAAATTGCCAACATCCACTGGATCATGAAAAAGCAAAAGAATTCCAGAAAAACATCTATTTCTGCTTTATTGACTACACCAAAGCCTTTGACTGTGTGGATCACAACAAACTGTGGAAAATTCTTAAAGACATGGGAATACCAGACCACCTGACCTGCTTCCTGAGAAACCTGTATGTAGGTTAAGAAGCAAGAGTTTAGAACTTGACATGGAACAACAGACTGGATCCAGTTGGGAAAGGAGTATGTCAAGGCTATATATTGTCACCCTGCTTATATAACTTATATGAAGAGTATATCATGAGAAATGCTGGCCTGGATGAAATAAAAGCTGGAACCAAGATTGTTAAGATAAATATCAATAACCTCAGATAAGCAGATGACATCACCCTTATGACAGAAAACAGAGAGGAATTAAAAANCTCCCCACTCAACACTTCCCTACTTAACAGGATAACACCTTCAGGAAACAATTCAGGCGTCACCCCCTCTGAGAGGTCATCCCTGGATCTCCAAATCCTACAGGTTCTGTATGCACAATTCTGCTTAAAAAATGTATCCACGTGTTCACTTTTCTGTTTTTATCACTAATGATAACTTCTTGAAGGAACGGTACATGATTCAGTAGATATGAGTTGGGGCAAAATCTGTGTCTTTAACAAAAGTTCTCCAATATCAATGGTTCTCAACCAGAAATGATTCTGCACCTCCCTATCCTTGGGAGCACTTGGCAACATGTGAAGTCAAGTGGGCCTTAGGAAGCAGCCCTACAAACAAAGCCAATGGAGGTGATGGGATTCTAGTTGAGCTATTTCAAATCCTAAAAGATGATGCTCTGAAAGTGCTGTACTCAATATGCCAGGAAATTTAGAAAACTCAGCAGTGGCCACAGGACTGGAAAAGTTCTGTTTTCATTCCAATCCCAAAGAAAGGCAATGCAAAGAATACTCAAACTACTGCACAATTGCACTCATCTCACAAGCTAGAAAAGTAATGTTCAAAATTCTCCAAGCCAGGTATCAACAGTACATGAACTGTGAACTTGCAGATGTTCAAGCTGGATTTAGAAAAAGGCAGAGGAACCAGAGATCAAATTGCCAACATCCACTGGATCATGAAAAAGCAAAAGAATTCCAGAAAAACATCTATTTCTGCTTTATTGACTACACCAAAGCCTTTGACTGTGTGGATCACAACAAACTGTGGAAAGTTCTGAAAGACATGGGAATACCAGACCACCTGACCTGCTTCCTGAGAAACCTGTATGTAGGTTAAGAAGCAAGAGTTTAGAACTTCACATGGAACAACAGACTGGATCCAGTTGGGAAAGGAGTATGTCAAGGCTATATATTGTCATCCTGCTTATATAACTTATATGAAGAGTATATCATGAGAAATGCTGGCCTGGATGAAATAAAAGCTGGAACCAAGATTGTTAAGATAAATATCAATAACCTCAGATAAGCAGATGACATCACCCTTATGACAGAAAACAGAGAGGAATTAAAAAACCTCTGGATGAAGGTGGAAGAGAACAGTGAAAAAGCTGGCTTAACATTCAACATTCAGAAAACTAAGATCATGGAATCTGGTCCCATCACTTCATGGCAAATAGATGGGGAAACAATGAAAACAGTGACAGACTTTATTTTGGGGGGTTCCAAAATCACTGCAGATGGTGACCTGTCTCTTATACACATCTAGATGTGTATAAGAGACAGCATATCAGTAGTTTCTACATGTCTGGGGGTGCTCACCCAGGTCTGCAGCTGGGACTTCACAAGCCTCCTTTTCTCTTCCTCCCTCCTTCCTTCTCTTTTTTTTCCCTTTCATTAAATATACACTTTTTCTAAGAAGGAAACTGATCTTAAAGTTTTCTGAAATTTAACAGTATTTATCTCTGAAATTATGATACCAATTTTTAAGATATCTTCTGAAAAAGTTCAAGCAATTGGAATAGTATCAAGGCCTTATGTTACTTGAAATGAGAAACCAGTGTAATCAAGGAGACATCTGTTTATGTTCCCCTGGCCCATATACCACAAAGCATTTATTTTAGGAGAAAGGCAACTGTTTTACTTGAGTAAAAGCCCCCCAGTTATTAAAAAATTGGATAATTTAGCTTTTGCTTTTCTTTCTTCTTCCTTCCTTCCTTAAAATGAAAGCAACTTTTCTTAGGAATCTAAGTCACACACACACAATGTTAGTTTAGAGAAGCAGGCATTTTTCTTCTTTCATGTTAGATGCTGAAATTCATAGCTGTGAATATCAATGATGCAAAGAACAGACTCATTTGAAAAGACCCTGATGCTGGGAAAGACTGAAGGCAGGAGAAGAAGGGGATGACAGAGGATGAGATGTTTGGATGGCATCACCGACTCAATGGACATGAGTTTGAGCAAACTCTGGGAGTTGGTGATGGACAGGGAAGCCTGGCATGCTGCAGTCCATGGTGTCGCAAAGCGTCAGACATGACTGAGCGACTGAACTGAACTGGAGATATTTTTGTTTGTCACAATTAACGAGGAGTGGAAGGCTCCCGGTGTCTTGTGGGTTGAGTCTGAGTCACCACTACATATTGTATACTCCAGGTGGAGAGAAGCTGCACGTTGGGAGAGAGAGTGCTCTAGGGGCACAGCACTATCAGCCTGGATCACATACCTGAGCAGATAGGAGGAGGTGAGGTGCATTCTAGAAAGATGTAGCTTAAATGAACACGACTGCAAAATGCCTCTTCAGTTAACGTAAATCTTTAACCAGGAGCACTATTTCTCCAATAATGCTGGATAAATGAGGTGTCAGTAAATCATTAATTTGCTTAATGCTCACAACAGAGGCTCAGAAAAGTTCCCGATATTCCCAGGTATACTGCAAGGGAGATATTACTTCAGACAAAAATGATTTAACGGTTCATTCATTGATTCTTTCAACAAAAATTCCTTTTGATGTCCATTTATTGAGTATCTAATTGACATATATTTGGAAAAACTGTAATAGTCTACTTTCTTTATAAAGTTAATGATCGTGCTTAAGTTCAGGGTGCATCTCAATAAATACCCTGTGTTAATAATTTTTGACATGTTTAATGACAGTTTTAACTGATTTCTGTCCTGTTAGCATCTTATAGTACTATATATATATATATATATTTTAATTCCTTACTTTTAACAGAAAGCATGAAATTTCAGATAGAAATCTGCAGATGACTTAACTGAGCATTGTAAACTTCAGAGAGCAATACAATGCTTGATATTTAGGACTTGAGAGAATTTCCAGTAATTAACCCTTTCTCTCCATAAAATGAACATATCACTCTCTGGTATTTCAAGACAACTGTAAGCCTCTGTAATATCAAATCATAAGAATCATTTCTTTCACCAACTGTGGTTGATTTACCATTTAGCAGAACAAATTAAGAACTTATCAGTAATTATGAAAATAATTTCCTTCTTTTATTGAAATGCTTTGCAGCCACAGCAGCTTAGCACATTATTATTCTGGGTGGCGTAGGTGTTGTTGAAAGGCAGTGTGAAAATAAGAGTCTGAATTATGAATTCTTCCCATGAACACTGAATACAAGGTGTTGTATTTTCTGTGGCAAAGAGAATGCATTTCTCTCTTGAAGGGAAAAAAGAATGAGAACATTTTAACTTTTAGGAATAGATAAGATTGCTATATTGAGCTAGATGATCTATCAACACTGAAATAATATTTTTCTTTATATGTCATAAAACTTACATTGTTTAACATATCTATTTAGACAAAGGAATAACCTTCATAAATTTACTATAAAATTGAACACTTCAGTTTCAACTTCATAAGTATTTATTAAATGCCTTCTCTGCCTAGGAACTGTTCTAGGTGCTGAAAAAGCAGAAATGGCATGATAATCGGATTCTCAGAAACCAGGGATGAGGAGAGGTCTCCTAAGAAAGTGCATGAAACTGTAGAAAATGTAGTTTCTTGTCCTTAGTTTTTGAAAGGTATCTTACATTTCAGGAACTTGTCATCTGTACACAGAGCAGGTTGAAAAGATCTGTCAGGATCAGACCTACATATAGCCAAGGCATAAATGCCTTTTAATTACAGTGATTACTCAAAGGACAGCAGCTCAGCTGTGATCTACACTTATGCATGGTTTGAGGTCATTTCAGAGGTGTTCTGTTTCTTTAGCTGCAACATAGGCTAATTGCCCATAAGTTGCTTTCCAACTCTATCCATACTGTTTACATAGTTTCTTTTATTTTCCCAGCATCAGTTCAGTATGTAACAGCTATTTAGAAACCAGATATTCTATTTTCCACGTTTCTAACGTGAGATGGTGTATGGTAATGGATTTAGAACAGGGACGTTAAATTTTACCTTGTAGAATTCTACCTCAGCTGTCTTGTCCTGAGACTTTAAGCTGACAAAGATTAAAGAACCTAAATCAGGTTCCCTCTGTAGGCAGCAGATATGGAGGAAGACTAGGCCTATTCTCTGACTTCAGTTTTAGTCTAGGCTCAAGTCTCAAGTTTTAAAGGGCCCATATATGTGTATGATTCCCCAAAAGGAGCTTACGGGTTGTAGACTTCGGTAAGTATTATTTTACTGAGATACAATTTACATTACAATTATGTCTCTAGTAAAATAGCTCAGCAGTGTGCAAAATTTTCCTTGCTACTAGATCACTTTTGTGTGTGTGTGTGTGTGTGTGTGTGTGTGTGTGTGTGTGTGTGTGGTGGGGGGGGTGTCCTGATGAATTAATAAAACTTTAAAATCTGCTTAGTTGAATGCATGTTTCAAACACACAGGAATCCACACATAGCCATGATTTAAGTGGCCGCCACTATGATCCTGGAAATAGTTTAAACTATACTCTACTGGAAGACTTCCTTCAATGTTACTGTTATTCTTCTCTTCCCACTCTCCATTATGCCCCCCAAAAGCCCAGCACCAGGTTTCAAAACCTAACTATATTCTTAAATTTGGTTTCATAAAACCTAGTAAACTAAACCCCATTTTTAAAGACTACAACCACTCCAACTAGTGAGATGGAACAATACCACCCACTTTGACTTAGGCTTCTGAGTAAGCCACCTTAGAAGAGTGCTCTTATGACACTGGTGACAATTCAGGGCAGTGAAACTCGCCCAGTTCTTGCCAAAGCCCAGTAGTATAAACAGTGTTAAAAAGTGATCACATAATAAGACATACAAAAATAGCCACTTGGTAGAAAGCACAGAGTGTCCAGAAAATCTGTGTATTTTATATCGCTAATACAGTGTTTTCATCTTAAATTTAAGATATTAACCTTGTTCATTATAGATTTCCAAATTGCTTTCCTTTCTATAGGCAACATTTATACATATTTTTAAATGAGTTCTTTTGTTTTCCGTCTTTTCAAGGTAAGGCAACTTCAATTAAAAACTCAATTTGACTCCAAATAAAAATTTTAAACTATTGTGGTCATAGTTGTTATTTGATTTATACCTCTTAAGTGTACTTACATCCATTATATCAAACAAATAAAAATGATTAGAGTAGGTTTAACTTTTTAATGAAAATCATAACTACTACACATATTCTTATCCTGTTGTTTCTGCTCGGTGTTCCCACAGTTCAATCAACAACTCTGTATTTATTATCAAATCTGAAAATTATTTTCCATACCTTAATTTTACATTCCCTAATGTTCATTCGCACCTATAGTTCAGATAATTTGGAAGAGAATATTATTTTAAAATTTTAAAGATATTAACAGATATATACTGAATGTCTTGATTAATGGGGTCTAAGGAGAGATGACATTACCTAGCTTTAATTACCGAATGTCTTTAACACAGAAGTTGGCAAACAATTATTAAACTATGGTACAATTGAACAGTTCTGAGAATTAATTTTTTTAAATTAAATAGCAAATTAAGAAATGTCCCGCCTGTTGTTTACAGGATATGTAAGTAGGGGAAAATTTTGCTTATGACATGCAAACAACTGGGAAAAAAGTGGGGTTCTAAAATTATCTAATACAGATAACTGGTAATTTAAACCTGGACCTTTTCAGAAACAGAACCACCGACATCAGTGAATTAAGAGAGGTTCAGTAGTGGTCTGTCCTTACCAGCCAGCTCCCTGTTAATACCAGGAATATTTTAACTTAATTTAAACCTAACATTTAAACCTAATTTTTAAAATCCTGTCAAAAGTAATTCCTGGAATCATCCCAGGGCCCGTAATAGCAGTATAAATTGGAGAGAAATATTGATGGATTCCCAATTTTGCTATTATTGATTTTTAAAACATTTAGTTTAAGTAAATCCTTTGAAAACTGACTTCAGTGACTTTGAGGATGGCTGGGAGAAGAAGGAGCTATGGGTAGGGGGCAGAGCAGGTGCAAACACCAATGAGAGTTTTCATGGTACAGACAAGTCTCTGGTCAGCACTGCTTGGCCTTACTTCAGTCAGGCTATTTTTTTTTTTTTTTCACTTTCTGTTCTCTAATCCTATCCAAGGTATCTCAACATCTTAAAAGACTATTTTTCCAGATACATGAGGCCCATTGTTGAGACATCAGTTCAGTTCAGTTCAGTTCAGTCACTCAGTCATGTCCGACTCTTTGCGACCCTATGAATCGCAGCACACCAAGCCTCACAGTTATCCTTCCCTGCCAGGATAGCCCACTAACTAACCTGTAGACCAAACAGGTCACTCACCCCTCCACAAAACTTTACTGAGCTTCTGCCACGTTTAAGTCACTGAACCAAGCATGTTAGAGCAGCTTTTCTGTTGATTCTCATGATCCTATGCAATAATCAACATTATGCTCATTTTAACTTTTTAATCATCTGGGTTTTAGAAAGATTTATTTTTATTATCATATTTTTCCTAAATTATTGATTAAAAAGTTGAAGTTAATTTTCAGTTTCATATTCTCAAATAGGTAGACAGCTTTCCTGATAAACTGAGAGCCCCTCATGGCTATAATACTTTTGAGTTGAGTTGAGTTGAAGTCGCTCAGTCGTGTCCGACTCTTTGCGATCCCGTGGACTGTAACCTACTAGGCTCCTCTGCCCATGGGATTCTCCAGGCAAGAATAGTGGAGTGGATTGCTATTTCCTTCTCCAGGGGATCTTCCCGACCCAGGG
>SJYX01019022.1:197829-210384 GCA_006410675.1 Oreotragus oreotragus | reverse complement strand
AAAACAAGACCCCTATATACGCTATCTACAAGAGACCCACCTCAAACCAAAGGACACACACAGACTGAAAGTGAAGGACGGGAAAAAGATATCTCATGCAAAGAAGACCCAAAGAAAGCAGAAGAAAT
This sequence comes from Oreotragus oreotragus, assembly GCA_006410675.1. NCBI lineage: Eukaryota > Metazoa > Chordata > Mammalia > Artiodactyla > Bovidae > Oreotragus > Oreotragus oreotragus. The sequence goes on along the minus strand of SJYX01019022.1, from coordinate 210,256 downwards.
AATACTCACTTCGGATAACTAGACTTTGAATTAAGGCTGAGAAAAGAGACAAAGAAGGACACTACATAATGATCAAAGGATCAATATAAGAAGATGTAACAATTATACATATATATGTACCCAACATAGGAGCACCTAAGGACATAAGGCAAATGCTGACAAGTATGAAAGGGGAAATTAACAATAACACAATAATAGCAGGGAACTTCAATACCCTACTCACACCTATGGGTAGATCAACCAAACAGGAAATTACCAAGGAAACACAAACTTTAAAAGATAAAACAGACCAGTTAGACCTAATTGATATCTGTAGGACATTTCACCCCAAAACAACGAATTTCACCTTTTTCTCCAGTGCACACAGAACACTCTCCAGGTCAGGTCACATCTTGGGCTATAAATCTAGCCTTGGTAAATTCGAAAAACCAAAATCATTTCAAGCATCTTTGCTGATCACAACGCTGTAAGATTAGATGTCAACTACAGGAAAAAAATTATTTAAAATAAAAACATATGGAGGCTAAACAACACACATCCAAATAACCAACACATCTTGGAAGAAATAAAAATGGAAATAAAAATAGGCATATAAACAAATGAATAAAAAGGACAGCCCCAAACCTATGGGATTCAGTAAAAGCAGTGTTAAGGGGAAAGTTCATAGCAATACAAGCTTACCTCAAGAAACAAGAGAAAAATCAAATAAATAATATAACTTTACACCTAAAGCAAATAGAAAAAGAAATGAAGAACCCCAGGGTTAGTAGAAGGAAAGATATCATAAATATTAGAGCAGGAATAAATGAAAAAAGAAAAGAGACTATAGCAAAAATCAACAAAACTAAAAGCTGGTTCTTTGAGAACATAAATAAAATAGACAAACCATTAGCCAGACTCATCAAGAAAAAAAGGGAGAAGAATCAAATCAATAAAATTAGAAATGAAAATGGAAAAATTACAACAGACAACACAGAAATGCAAAAAATCATGAGACTAATATCATCAACTATATGCCAATAAAATGGACAACTTGGAAGAAATGGACAAATTCTTAGAAAAGTATAACCTTCCAAAGTAGAACCAGGAAGAAACAGAAAATCTTAACAGAGCTATCACAAGCATGGAAATTGAAACTGTACTAAAAAAACTTCCAACAAACAAAAGCCCAGGAACAGATGGTTTCAGAGGTGCATTCTACCAAAAACTTAGAGAAGAGCCAACACCTATCTACTCAAACTCTTCTGGAAAATTGCAGAGGAAGGTAGACTCCAAAACTCATTCTATCAGGTCACCATCACCCTAATACAAAAACCTGAGAAAGATGCCCCCAGAAAAGAAAACTACAGGCCAATATCACTGATGAACATAGAAGCAAATATCCTCAACAAAATTCTAGCAAATAGAATCCAACAGCATATTAAAAAGTTCATACATCATGACCAAGTGGGCTTTATCCTAGGGATACAATGATTCTTCAATATTGGCAAATCAATCAATGTGATACAGTACATTAACAAATTGAAAGATAAAAACCATATAATTATCTCAATAGACACAGAGCAAGCCTTTAACAAAATTCAAAATCCCATTTATGATAAAAACTCACCAGAAAGCAGGCATACCTCAACATAATAAAAGCCATATATGATAAACCCACAGCAAACATTATCCTTAATGCTGAAAAGTTGAAAGCATTTGCCCTAAAGTCAGGAACAAGACAAGGGTGCCCACTCTCACCACTACTATTCAACATAGTGTTGGAGTTTTAGCCACAGCAGTCAGTGAAGAAAAATAAATAAAAGGAATCCAGATTGGAAAGAAGAAATAAAACTCTCACTATTTGTAGACGACACGATTCTCTACATAGAAAATCCTAAAGACTCCACCAGAAAATTACTAGAGTTAATCGATAATTTATAGAGTTGCAGGATATAAAATTAACACATGGAAATCCCATGCATACTAGTAATCTTATACATTAGTAATAATCCTATACACTAGTAATGAGAAAACAGAAAGCAATAAAGGAAACAATCTCATTCACCATTGTGATGAAAAGAATAAAATACTTACGAATAAATCTACCCAAAGAACCAAAAGACCTAAAGATAGAAAACTGTAAAACACCGATAGAAGAATTCAAAGCAGACACAAATAGATGGAGAAATATACCATGTTCATGGATCAGAAGAATCAATATAGTGAAAATGAGTATACTAACCAAAACAATCTACAGATTCAATGCAATCCCTATCAAGCTACCAATGGTAATTTTTCACAGAACTAGAATATAATTTCACAATTTCTAAGGAAATACAAAAACCCTCAAATAGCCAAAGCCATCTTGAGAAAGAAGAATGGAACTGGAGGAATCAACCTGCCTGACTTCAGACTACACTAAAAAGCTACGGTCATCAAGACAGTATGGTACTGGCACATAGACAGAAATATAAATCAGTGGAACAAAATACAAAACCCAGAGATAAATCCATGCAACTATGGACACCTTATCTTTGACAAAGGAGGCAAAAATATACAGTGGAGAAAAGACAATCTCTTTAACAAGTGGTATTGGGAAAACTGGTCAACCACTTGTAAAAGAATGAAACTAGAACACTTTCTAACACCATACCCAAAAATAAACTCAAAATGGGTTAAAGATCTAAATGTAGGACCAGAAACTATAAAACTCCTAGAGGAAAACAGAGGCAAAACACCCTCTGACATAAATCACAGCAAGATCCTCTATGACCCACCTCCCAGAGTAATGGAAATACAAGCAAAAATAAACAAATGGGAACTAATTAACCTTAAAAGCTTTTACACAATGAAGGAAACTATAAGCAAGGTGAAAAGACAGCTTTCAAAATGGGAGAAATTAATAGCAAACAAAGCAACTGACAAAGAATTCATCTCAAAAATATACAAGTAGCTCATGTAGCTCAATACTAAAAAAAATGAAAGATCCAATCAAAAAATGGGCCAAAGAACTAAACAGATATTTCTCTGAAGAAGACAGACAGATGGCTAACAAACACATGAAAATATGCTCAACATCACTCATTATCAGAGAAATGCAGATCAAAACCCCAATAAGGTACCATCTCACACTGGTCAAATGGCTGATATCCAAAAGTCTACAAGCGATAATTACTGGAGAGGACAATGAGAAAAGGTAACCCTCTTACACTGTTTGTTGGAATGCAAACTAGTATAGTCACTATTGAGAAGAGTGTGGAGATTTCTTAAAAAACTGGAAGTAGAACTGCCATATAACCCAGAAATCACACTGCTAGTCATACACATTAAGGAAACCAGAATTGAAAGAGACACATGTACCCTAATGTTCATTGCAGCACTGTTTACAATAGCTAGGCCAAGGAAGCAACCTAGATATTTATCGGCAGATGAATAGATAAGAAAGTTATGATACGTATACAGAATGGAATATTACTCAGCTATAAAAAAAGAACACGTTTGAGTCCATTCTAATGAGGTGGACGAAACTGGAGCCTATTGTACAGGGTAAAGTAAATCAGAAAGAGAAACATCAATATAGTATACTAATGCATACATATATATATGGAATTTAGAAATATGGTAACAACTACCCTATACATGAGACAGCAAAAGAGACATATATAATGAATAGACTTTGGGACTCTGTGAAAGAAGGTGAGGGTGGGATGATTTTAGAGAATAGCATTGAAACATTTATATTACCATATGTGAAATAGATGACCAGTCCAAGTTCTATGCATGAAACATGACACTAAAAGCTGGTGCACTGGGAAAACGCAGAGGGATGGGATAGGGAGAGAGGTGGGAGAGGGGTTCGGGATAGGGGACACATGTACACCCATGGCTGATTCATGTGAATGTATGGCAAAAACCACCACAATATTGTAAAGTAATCGGCCTCCACTTAAATTAATTTTAAAAAAATTCTCCAAGCTAGACTTCAAAATTATGTGAACTGAGAACTTTCAGATGTTCAAACTGCATTTAGAAAAGGCAGAGGAACCAGAGATCATATAGACATCATCCAATGGATCACAGAAAAATCAAGAGAATTCCAGAAAAGCATCTACTGCTTCATTGACCATACTAAAGCCTTTGACTGCATGGATCTCAACAAACTGTGGAAAATTCTTCAAGAGATGAGAATACCCTACCACCTTACCAACCTCTTGAGAAATCTGTATTTAGGTTAAGGAGAAACAATAAAAGCTGGACATGGAACAATGGACTGGTTCCAAATTGGGAAAGGACTATGTCAAGGTTACATATTGTCCCTGCTTATTTAACTTACATGCAGAGTACATCATGCAAAATGCTGGGCTGGATGAAGCACAAGCTGGAATCAAGATTGCCAGGAGAAATACCAATAACCTCAGATATGCAGATGACACCACCCTTTTGGCAGAAAGCAAAGAGGAACTAAAAAGCCTCTTGATGAAAGTGAACGAGAAGAGTGAAAAATCTGGCTTAAAACTCAATATTCAGAAAACTAAGATCATAGCATCCAGTCCCATCACTTCATGGCAAATAGATGGGGAAACAGGGAAACAGTGACAGACTTTATTTTCTTGGGCTCCAAAATCACTGCAGATAATGATTGCAGCTGTGAAATTAAAAGACACTTGCTTCTTGAAAGAAAAGTTATGACAAACCTAGACAGCATATTAAAAAGCAGAGACATTACTTGGCTGACAAAGATCCCAAAATTAAAGCTATGCTTTTTCTAGTAGTCATATATGGATGTTAGAGTTGGACCATAATGAAGGCTGAGCATTGAAGAATTGATTGTTTTGAACTTTGGTGTTGGAGAAGATTCTTGAGAGTCTGTTGATCTGGAAGGATATCAGATCGGTCAGTCCTAAAGGAAATCATTCTGAATAGTCATTGGAGGGACTGATGCTAAAGCTGATACCTTGGCCACTTGATGTGAAGAACTGACTCCTTCGAAAAGACCCTGATGCTGGGAAAGACTGAAGGCATGAGGAGAAGGGGACGGCAGAGTATTAGATGGTTAGGTGGCATCACTGACCTGAGGGACACAAGTTTGAGCACACTCTGGCAGTTTGTGATGGACAGGGAAGCCTGGTGTGCCACAGTCCATGGGGTCGCAAAGATTCGGACACGACTGAGTAACTGAACTGAACTTATCAGTCCTCAGAATGCATAATAAAGGCAGAATGCAATACATCTTGAACTTTACATCTCACAATAATGGACATATGGGTTGTTAATAGTATTAGATACACTTATGTAAATTTTATCAGTTAAAAATGATACTTTATACACTAACAAATCCAAAAATATGCTTTAGGAAACTAGATTAAATTGCTTAGAGTTTATGATATAATTTAAAACCTTCTATTTTTTTTTTATTTTAAAGGATGAAACAGGAAAACTTTTCTTAAATAAACGTGAAAAAATGTAATTTTAAATTATAATGGGTTTATGAGAAAACACACAACTGTGGATACAGTCTAAGAAAAGCAAAAGCAAAGAAAGCATTACTTAATTTCATACCAAATAATCTTTAATTATATTGGTAGTTTCTCGGAAAATAAGTTTTTTTTTATTTTGTAATAACTTTATTTTTATTTATTTTGAAAATTTATTGATTTTTTAAATTTTACTTTACAGTACTCTACTGGTTTTGGCATACATTGACATGAATCTGCCACGGGTGTACACGAACTCCCAAACATGAACCCCCCTCCCACTTCCCACATCCCCATACACCAGCCCCAAGCATCCAGCATCCTGCATTGAACATAGACTGGCGATTTGTTTCTTACATGCTAGTATACAGAAGTACTGATCTACTGGAATCATGACTGTAAGTATGCAGAATATTTTGAAAATAGATTTTCTTTTTTTCATTGCTTCTGAAGAAAATGTTTGAGTTAGATAGCTGGAAGGCTGTAAAAGATACTTCCCTTTTACTGTAACAAGAAGACCATACATTTACTGTTTTACATAGCAGTTCTTGTTCTTTTTTTCTTCCAGTTTACTGACATACAATTGACACACAGTACTATATAAGTTTAAGGTGTACAGCATAATCATTTAGCTTTCATACACCATGAAATAATTATCACAGTAGGTCTGGTGAACATCCATCATCTCATATAAGTACAAAACTAAATAAATAGAAAATAATTTTCCTTTGTGATGAGAACTCTTAGGATTTGAACTCTTAGCAACTTTCATAATAACATCTAGCAATATTAATTACATTAATCAAGTTCTACATTATATCCCTGGAACTTATTTACCTTATAAACTGGCAATGTTGTACCTTTTGACTGCTTTCATTCAGTTTACCTTCTTCTCACTCCCGCCTTTGGTAACTACAAATCTGATGCCTTTCTTGTATAATTTTGTTTGTCTGTTGGTTGGATTTTGAAGTATAATTGATCTCTTTTCTTTCTTAATTATTTTGTAAATTTTCTCCAATAAGATATCTTTGTTCTTCCTTTTGTTCCCTTATAATAATTGTAAGCCATTGCTATTATAAAGTTGTACCTTTATCAGTTTTTCCTGTCTATCTGTCAGTTCAGAGAGCAATTTGAATAGAGTGCATAAACTATGCCTTATCATTCAGTTATTATTCAGAGGATAAAGGTTGATTGAAGAAGGTCTTCTTGTCTCTCCTGTTATTCTCTGGAACTCTGCATTTAGTTTGGCATACTTTTCCTTTCCTCCCTTGCTTTTCAATTCTCTTCTTTCCCTGCTATTTTTAAAGCCTCCTTAGACAATCAGAAAGGGTAAGACTATAGATCTCTTCAGGAAAATTAGGAATATCAAAGGGCTATTTCATCTGAAGATGGGCACAATAAAGGACAGAAATAATAAAGACCTACTAGAATCAGAAGAGATCAAGAAGAGATGGAAAGAATTCACAGAAGAACTGCACAAAAAAACACCTTAGTGACTCAGATAACCGTGATGGTATAGTTTTTCATTTAGAGCCAAACATTCTGGAGTGTGAAGTCAAGTGGGCCTTAGGAAGCACTGATGCCAATAAAGCTAGTGGAGGTGACAGAATTCTAACAGAGCTATTTAAAGTCTTAAAAGATGATGCTATCAAAGTGTTGCATTCAATATGTCAGCAAATTTGGAAAACCTAACAGTTACCACAGGACTAGTAAAGGTCAACCCTCATCACAGTTCCCAGAAAGGGCAGTATTAACGAATGTTCAAGGCACCAGATAATTGCATTCATCTACCACGTTAGTAAGATTATGCAAAATCCTCCAAGCTAGGCTTCAGCATTACTTGAACTGAGAACTTCCAGATGTTCAAGCTGGGTTTAGAAAAGGCAGAGGAACCAGAGATCAAATTGTCAACATTCGAAAAAGCAAGGGAATTCTAGGTAAACATCTATCTCTGTTTCAAGGACTATGCTAAAGCCTTTGACTGTGTGGATCATAATAAACTGTGGAAAACTCTTAAAGAGATGGGAATACCAGACCATCTTACCTGTCTCCTGAGGAACCTGCATGCAGGTCAAGAAACAACAGTTAGAACCTTACATGGAACAACTGACTGGTTCAGAACTGAGAAAGAAACATGACAAGGCTGTTTATGGTCACCCAGTATATTTAACTTATACACAGAATACATCCTGTAAAATACTGGGCTGGATGAGTTACAAGCTGGAATCAAGATTGCTGGGAGAAATATCAACAGCCTCAGATATATGGATGATACCATTCTAATGGCAGAAAGTGAAGAGGAACTAAACAGTCTCTTAATGAAGGTGAAGGAGGAGCGTGAAAAAGCTGGCTTAAAACTCAATATTTAAAAAGCTAAGATCATGGCATCCTGTCCCATCACTTCATGGCAAATAGAAAGGGAAAAGGTGGAAGTTGTAACAGATTTCCTCTTCTTGGGCTCTAAAATCACTGCAGATGGTTACTGCAGCCATGAAATTAGAAGACAATTACTTCTTGGCAGGAAAGCTATGACAAACCTAGACAATGTGCTAAAAAGCAAAGACATCACTTTGCTGACAAAGGTCTGTACAGTCGAGGCTATGGTCTTTCTAGTAGTGACGTACAGATGTGAAAGTTGGACAATAAACAAGGTAGAGCACTGAAGAATTGATGCTTTCAATTTGTAGTGTTGCAGAAGACTCTTGAGCGTCCCTTGGAAACAAGATCAAACAGTCAATCTTAAAGGAATCAACGCTGAATACACTTTGGAAGGACTGATGCTGAAGCTGAAGCTCCAATACTTTGGCCACCTGATGTGAATCACTGACACAATGGAAAAGACTTTGATGCTGAGAAGGCAGGAGGAAGAGGGTGATAGAGGATGTGATGGTTCAATGGTATCACCAATTGGATGGCCGTGAACTTGGGCAAACTCTGGGAGATGATGAGGGATATGGAAGCCTGGCATGCTGCAGTCCATTGTGTCGTGGAATTGGTCATGGCTTGGAGACTGAACAACAAAAACAAAGGTTGTTATCCAACTGTAGCAATGTTTTGTATAATTGCTTTGAACTTCTAAGAGCTAGCATATCTTTCTCAAAGTGTATTTCCTGATAGTATATGTTTCCCTAACAACACAGGTATGTCTGTCACCTGAAGATCAAGAACAGGGATAACAAGCTCTCTGGAATGATGGGATTTGGCTGAAGTGTTATTTTTATATTTTCTAGGAATCATACTGTGATATCAATGAAATGATGGCTTACAATATGAATAAGAGAGAAAGATTTCATTGGTATTAAGAAATAAGGACAGCAAAAGTAAAAGAGAAGAACAGTTCAATTACATGATTTTGAGATAGAACAAGCCAGTGTCAGTCTCAGTCAAGATGTTACTATTGCTACTGGCAACTCCAATAAATCAATTTGAAATGTAAAGACGTAAAAGTCTAGTCTGCAAAAGCTTTTGGCTTCAACTATAAGTCAAGAAAATAAGTTATAAATGGATTTATGAACTTGTTTATCAATCATTAATAAGTTACAATGAAAAGTCATGCAATTAAAACTCTGGAGAGAGAGATCAAGATTGGCAACTAGGAAAGTGTGGAACATACCTTCCAGGAACACATCAAAAAGACATCTACATGTGGAGCAATTCTTACTGAAACTAGCATAAAGGCTCCTGCACCACCAAGGCTGTAAGAAAGATTCCCATATAATCAGGTAGGATGGGGACAGAAGAGAGTGGGTGGGGACCTGGGCCCCTCGGAGGGGACTAAGAGGAACAGGAAGACTACTCAGATGGAGATCCTCCCTTGGGAGTGAGCAATGTGAACCACAGGTCAGGCACCCCAACCATGGAGTCGAATAGTAGTAAGATTGGTTGGAAGGCCAATGGGAATAACAGGAGAACTATAGGAAGCCTGGATTCTGCTTGTAAGGAATGTGAACATGCTTGCCTACTCCCAAAAAAGAGCGGAGAGCATCAACTGAAACTCTGGATTTTCTGGTTGTCTTCCCACGACCACCCTGACATGTGCCCCAGGCTAAGCTGTGCAATCACTCTGGATCCTCTTGCATCCTGATGCAGGTGATCCTCCCCTTCCTGTGGGGAGGACTGCTGTGGCCAAACAGAGAACTTGGCAATAAGGCACAAATGCTGCTCAGACTTGAAGAAGCATCTGAGCAGGGTGGAGGCAGCCATCACTAACACTCACAACAGGCAGTGCACCAGAAGCGGCCTGGGGCACTTACGGCCAGGGCTACCACATCCCATGTCTAGATCCATGTCGAGCATGCACAGCAGTGGCTTTTGTTTGAGCACCCCTGGGGTGATAGCACCAGGGCTGGAAATGGGGAGAATACACACTTAGAGGAAACAAAGCCAGCTAAGACTTGTCCACAAGGGCTTTTCCTCTAGTAGCTTGGGACTTGCCCCTGTCCCCGATATAGTGGTGGTGGCCACTGAGCACAGGAGAAGGCCCACCTCACACCTTGCTCTGGCCCTAGGCCTTCTATCTCCAGTCCCATCTCCTACCAAGGTGACAGGCGCCAGCAAACCCCAAGGAAAAATTTGACTTTTATTCACATCAAATTCAGCCCTTCCACCAAGGCCACTGGGCACATGCAGACTGTACAGGGAAGCTCCTACATAAGGACATCCCTTCATCACTATAATAGGTAATGATTTCACCCACACAGGGACAGAGAAAGTTAAGCAAAATGAAAATGCAGAGGAACTACTCTCAACTGTAAGAAAAATAGAAAAACCCCTGGCGGAGGATGGGGGTGTGACACAGAAGTTAAAAATTTATCAGATGAAGAGTTCAAAGCATTAGGAATGCTAACTGAATTAGGGAAAATAATAGATTAACACAGTGAAATTATAACAAGGAACTAGAAAATATGAACAGGAACTAATCGGAACTGAAGAATATGATAACTAAAATGAAAAACACATTAGACAGTATTAGCAGACTAAGTGACATAGAAACACACTTACATGAACTGGAAGACAGAATAATGCAAATCATCAAATAAGAACAGCCAAAGAGAAAAGATAACTGACAACAGTTTAAGGGACCTCTAAGGCAACACTAAGCATACCAATATTTGTATTATAGGGGCCCCAGTAGGAGAAGATAGACCCAGGGTGGGGGGCAGGGGTGTGTCTGTCAAAAATGTATTCCATGAAATTGTGGGTGAAAATTTCCCAAAGCTGAGGAATCAAACAGATATCCAGGCATAGGAATCATAGAGAGTCTCAAAGAGCATAAACCCCAACAAGCCCAGATCAAGACATATCATAATTAAAATGGCAAAAGTTACAGAGAATTTTAGGGGCAGGAAGAGTAAAACACAGCCATACATAAGGTAACCCCCATAAGACCACAAGCTGATTTTTCCCCAAAAATGTTGCAAGCCACAAAGGAACGCTTAAAGGAAAATACTTGTAACCTAGGATAATTTACCCAGCAAGATTATCATTTAGAATTGAAACAGTGATAAAAAATATCTCTCATTCAAGCACAACTTAAAAGTTGTTATCAATACTAAACCTACCTCAAAGAAATGTTAAAGGGTCTTTTATAAGTGGTAAAAAAGATTATAGCACAAAGTAAATATATACTTATATATATATATAAAAACAAAAAATCCTACTGTAAAAGTAAGTATATGGTAAAGGCTGATGTTCAACCACTTAAATAGGCTAGTACAAAGATGAAAAGAAATAAAGAAAAAAAGCAACTATAACAATAATAATCAGTATAGGGATAAACATGAAGAAGTAAAACATGTAAACAAAATGTGAGGGAAGGGAGTTAAAAATGTAGATCTTTTATTTTTTTTTTATTTTTTAAAATTTAAACTTATTTATTTTAATTGGAGGCTAATTACTTTACAATATTGCATTGATTTTGTCATACATCAAGATGAATCTGCCACAGGTGTACACATGTTCTCAATCCTGAACTCCCCTCCCACTTTCTTCTCCATATCATCCCTCTGGGTCATCCTAGTGCACCAGCCCCAAGCATCCTGTATCCTGCATCGAACATAGACTGTTGATTAGTTTCTTATATGATATTATACATGTTTCAATGCCATTCTCCCAAATCATCCCACCCTCTCCCTCAGAGTCCAAAAGACTGTTCTATACATCTGTGTCTCTTTTGCTGTCTCGCATATAGGGTTATTGTTACCATCTTTCTAAATTCCATATATATGTGTTAGTATACTGTATTGGTGTGTTTCTTTCTGGCTTACTTCACTCGGTATAATCGGTTCCAGTTTCATCCACCTCATTAGAACTGATTCAAATGTATTCTTTTTAATGGCTGAGTAATACTCCATTGTGTACATGTACCATGGCTTTCTTATCCATTCATCTGCTAATGGACATCTAGGTTGCTTCCATGTCCTGGCTATTACAAACAGTGCTGCGATGAACATTGGGGTACACGTGTCTCTTTCAATTCTGATTTCCTCATTGTGTATGCCCAGCAGTGGGACTGCTGGGTCATAAGGCAGTTCTATGTCCAGTTTTTTAAGGTATCTCCACACTGTTCTCCATAGTGGCTGTACTAGTTTTCATTCCCACCAACAGTGTAAGAGGGTTCCCTTTTCTCCACACCCTCTCTAGCATTTATTGCTTGCAGACTTTTGTATCACAGCCATTTTGACTGGCATGAAATGGTACCTCATTGTGGTTTTGATTTGCATTTCTCTGACAATGAGTGATGTTGACATCTTTTCATGTGTTTGTTAGCCATCCATATGTCTTCTTTGGAGAAATATCTATTTAGTTCTTTGGCCCATTTTTTGATTGGGTCATTTATTTTTCTGGAATTGAGCTGTAGGAGTTGCTTGTACATTTTTGAGATTAATTGTTTGTCAGTTGCTTCATTTGCTATTATTTTCTCCTATTCAGAAGGCTGTCTTTTCACCTTGCTTATAGTTTCCTTTGTTGTG